>JAEAOA010002046.1:12500-40000 GCA_016746295.1 Potamilus streckersoni | reverse complement strand
ATTAATGTTTAAGTCCAAGGATTTTACTAAGCACTTTGTAATTCCAGTGAATAATACTTTGAATAAATAAAACCACTCAAATTAAAAACTGAGCAAAACCATAAAATTGATTCTGATTCGGATGTTAATGCAACAATAAATAATATTTCAAGTAAACAACATTGATATAAAATATATGACTCAAAAATAGAGCCATTGTGTAGTATAATCTCCATTCTAAAACATTCAAAGTTGTCAACAAGTTTATGAATTAAAAAGTTATTCTTTATACTCAGATTTAAGTAAACATATTTACCTCCATTAATATTGATCTGAAAATTTGATCTTTGATCATAGAGAAATGGTATCCATTTTATGCATTATTTTGTTTAGAAATAAATGTCACTGGTCAGGTACACTTTCAAATTGATTTTTGATAAAGGTGAAGTAAAAAGTATAGACATACATAACACACAATCATGGAGAAAAGCCAACAAACAAATACGAACTAAATATACATAACACAGTACTTAAAATAATGGAACCACCCTAGTAGGAATAAAAGAGGAAAATCGAAATAAGCACCGAAAAGAAAGCGTTTAAAAGAGGGAAAAATGCTTATCTTGAAATACTAGACAAGATATCTGTTTTGGCCCAGGACAGAAGAAAATGGTGAATAATGACTTTCGCTCACTTGGAACGCAAGGGTGGAATAAAAGAAGTTTGGAAAAAGCAACCAAATAATCAAAATGAGTCATACGTATACAGTAATAGTTCGCACTTATCAGATGCTCTTGGTTCATTCTTTTAATTAAGCATTTCGCTTTGTTCATGCTTTGAGTTGTTTTTCATATGGTACTGCCTATTACACCATATTTAGAAAGGGTGTTATGTCCCATACAGATAATTAGAAAGGGTGTTTTGTCCCATGCAGATAATTAGAAAGGGTGTTTTGTCCCATGCAGATAATTAGAAAGGGTGTTTTGTCCCATGCAGATAATTAGAAAGGGTGTTTTGTCCCATGCAGATAATTGGAAAGGATGTTTTGTCTCATGCAGATAATTAGAAAGGGTGTTTTGTCCCATGCAGATAATTATGCAGATAATTAGAAAGGGTGTTTTATCCCATGCAGATAATTAGAAAGGGTGTTTTGTCCCATGTAGATAATTAGAAAGGGTGTTTTGTCCCATGCAGATAATTAGAAAGGGAGTTTTGTCCCATGCAGATAATTAGAAAGGGTGTTTTGTCCCATGCAGATAATTAGAAAGGGTGTTTTGTCCCATGCAGATAATTAGAAAGGGTGTTTTGTCCCATGCAGATAATTAGAAAGGGTGTTTTGTCCCATGCAGATAATTAGAAAGAGTGTTTTGTCCCATGCAGATAATTAGAAAGGGTGTTTTGTCCCATGCAGATAATTAGAAAGGGTGTTATGTCCCAGGCAGATAATTAGAAAGGGTGTTATGTCCCAGGCAGATAATTAGAAAGGGTGTTATGTCCCATGCAGATAATTAGAAAGGGTGTTATATCCCAGGCAGATAATTAGAAAGGGTGTTATGTCCCATGCAGATAATTAGAAAGGGTGTTATATCCCAGGCAGATAATTAGAAAGGGTGTTATGTCCCATGCAGATAATTAGAAAGGGTGTTATATCCCAGGCAGATAATTAGAAAGGGTGTTATATCCCAGGCAGGTAATTAGAAAGGGATAATAATACTTAGCCGCATAGGAAAAGTTTTCACTAACTATTGG
The DNA here is from genome assembly GCA_016746295.1 of Potamilus streckersoni. NCBI lineage: Eukaryota > Metazoa > Mollusca > Bivalvia > Unionida > Unionidae > Potamilus > Potamilus streckersoni. The sequence continues at coordinate 38,272 of JAEAOA010002046.1, read as the reverse complement.
TGTTGTGTTTATAATTTTTAACGGACCTTTAGCAATTTTTTAGTCATATCGCTACGATGTATGCAGTGTGGCAGTTTATAGTGATGTCTAGCACTGGGACATAATGCCGCAGACATGTATCATGATGTCCCACCCAGTTACATTGTCCTGACACCAGGCCGACCAGTCCTAACACTAACCTCTTAATGCTGAGCGTCAAGCGAGGCAGCTGTTAGTATCATCTTTGTAAATCTTTGGTATGACTCGACCGAGGATCGAACCCACGACCTCCCGCATCCGAGGCAGACGATCTAACTACTAGGCCACCGGAGCGGTACACTAACTATTGCGTAGATGAGGTATTTTCACAGCTTTTATTGTTCGAGCCACTATTGATATATCCTGTAGCTAGATAAGAGTAATTCATCTGTAATTTTATGATACTAGTAGGATCAACAAGTGATTAATTATTTGATAGTACTTGGGTGTATTGATTGTTTCTGTGGTTTTTTTTTACTATAAATCTTTATATTTTGGATATGAAAATAAAGTATGTCTGATTATTTTCCAGAGATTTATTCGAAAAGAAAATATAAATATAAATTTATATGAAATTGGAAACCGATTGAATTGCTTATTGTGGATAACAAAATAGCAACAACTTCAGTTATATATAGGTTTAAGATTGCATTTCCCTCTGTATAATTGGAACAACTTCAATATTATATAGGTTTACGATTGTATTTTCCTCTATTATAAGTGGAACAAGAAAGGTTATATGAAAGGGAGATTTATTTGAGAAAAAAACTAGAATTTTGTTTTTCATGAACTACATCGAGCAAACCGATCGGTCTGACGTTCTTTTATTAATTGATTTTGAAAAGGAAACAAGCAATGATTGTGTTGAATGAGACTACGGGAATATGCTTAGAAATCTTTTAATTTTGTTGGGTCTGTGAATCAGTCTGTTGTCGGTGAATCAGATTATTAAGTAACAGGTCAGAAGGTTTGCTTCAACACCCCCTCAAAAAAGACCCCTCCTCCAAACACTCTTTCACCTCACAGAAAGAAGGGCTGCAATATGACATGGATTTATTATTTTGATTTAATTTTAGGCCGTGAATTACTGTAATTTCTGGGAGAAATACTCTTGCCAATTCTGTTTAGTGAAATAATATCATATTTCTCACTGCTCAGCAATGGATACTGATAGCATTATGACCGGGAAATTTGAAGTTATTCTTAGAGGATCGTGTAGTCGAGCGGTAAGTATGGCCACTTCCAGCTGAAGACGAACCGAGATGAACTCCAACAAGAAGCAAATTCACTTTTTCTGATTGTGCTATTTATCTTACTTTTCGAAGGAGCATTGTGATCGTGTTTTTTCTCTTACTTTGCGAAGGAGCATTGTGCTGCTGTTTACGTTTTCTGTGCGAATATTCACAAAACAAAGCAAAATATAAACGGCAAACCACTAACATCGGTCTGGATCCAGTAAGACATATGCTACTTCAGTATGATATACGTTTTGCTTGTAAACACGTTTAAGCATGAAATAAAATGAAAATTTGCCTGCTACGTGGGTGAAAATTTTATGGCAAATAACAGCCCTTTCAAGTACACCGTGTCCTGCAGGGATCGCTTGTGACAGGGATCGATTAAGATATATGAAACAAACTGACAGCCAACAGTTTCGATTCTCAAGGAGTTTTGTCAAAGTCAATCATGAAATAAGAGACAAGACAAACAATAAACACAAAAGAAAGCGCTGAAATCACAAAAGTTAACATTGCTATGTATAATAGAAGAACTGTTATAAAATGTTCCATGTAGCTCCAAATTGGTTTAAACTAGTTCTAGTCTTCTTTTCATTTCATCTTTTTGGAATAGAGTAAACTTAAGTTATGAAACACTGCTAGGGAAACGACTATAATAAATTCATTGGGTTTGCGAGTTTATTTATTTATTCTCAGAATTACCTAAATAGCCTTGCTGATGGTGGTTTAGGCATGATTCCTGTTCATTATTTTATTCAATCCATCAAGCTCAGCTGAATCAAATACCCTATTCCAAATGAAAAAGGACCTTGGCAGAAAAAGGTTACAAAACATGCTTCTTGGACAATTTGGGGAAATCTCTATATTACAAATTTGGCTAATATTACCAGTTTCTTAGCAGTGTGAAGAAAGGACCTTTATGACACACGGTACTAATGGGAACCAACCTGGAAATGGGTGAACATAAAATACAATATATTTGTGTTTGGGTGGCCAGGATTGGTAAATTATATAAGTTATGTGTTAGGAAAAAGATTCTTTGGAGAGCTTATCCTCGTTGTAAGTGAAATGATTTTTGGTGGAATTTCAGTCTTTTAGCAGTCTTGAGTTTGGAACACTCATTTCTAAAATTAGCACCTGACTCGTGCGGAATTGAAAGCACATGTTTCAAACACGTGCAGATCCAGAAAATGTCGCGGGTCATATCCTTTCCTCTATAAAGAAGTTAACATCCAGGTTTCATCTATACTTATAAATATAGATTTGATCATGAGCACTCAGAAATTTTAAGTTATTTAATTTTATATATTATAGTATTTGCATAGGTTTACTATGGGAACTGAATTACTAGCGTGATATCCCTATTCAGTTGAAAAATGGGCGTCGCATGTTATTAAAAGTGTCGTTGATATTATCAGCTTTCATTTGTTTACAAAATGGCTGACAAACTGAACAATGTATTTCAAATATGTTTGATAATCGAAGCTCATTATTAAATGATTAAATTTTAAAGCATTGGGTCACAAGGCGTACACTGATAATTTCATAATTTTAAACATATCTTTCCATTGAGAAAGAAAAATTTAAAAATTTTCTGGACAATGGAAACTGTCTTATGAATCTAACTGAAGAAACAAATGCTACTTTCATCAAGCAAGTACTTAATCATGTATACGCAGAGACAGACCTTAATAGTTCTAATTAGTTCATTATTCCAGCATTATGAAAAATGAAATTCGAAGTACTTTTGTACAGTGTGTCAATAAACTAATACGTTTACAAAATATGAGAATAGGATCCTTATATATATATATATATATATATATATATATATATATATATATATATATATATATATATATATATATATATATATATATATATATATATATATATATGGATAAGCTATCTCTGATCAAAAGATGATATTCAGCAAGGTCAGGATACAGTGTCTAAAACTAAATACTAATAAAACACAAATACTGTCTATAAAACAATATACAAAATATCACCGCAATTAGCCCATTTAGAGTGTAGTTTACAGATAGAACTAATCTCAGCACACCTAACATGTACATGTTGCTTGAATCGTGTTTAACATTACTAAATGGAATAATTGATGTTGTACACCTTGTTGGTTGATTGTTGTAGAACAATAATTGACGAGAAGCCTGACAGGCTGTCAGGCAAGTGGTGTAATTTAAAAAACTATACACCTATCTAGCTCTTTAGGATTAAGGAAGGATATAAACACAGCCTTATCCAATTAGATAAATAGCAGACTTGTGTGGAGTACATGCCGATGGCTGGTCCGGTAGAACCTTCCGTTCGATTTTAAAGAGCTCATTTCCATAATGAATTAGTTTACACTTTAACTCATTAAGTTTAACAAGTCACGAAGGAGAGTGTCAAAAGCTTTTCAAACTAAATACAACATTATTGATTGGTCCCTTTTTTAAGCATTTAGTCCAATCGTCAGTAACAAAAGACAGTTGTTTCCCGTCGGTGCAATTTTTCAGAAGGCATTCGGTTTATCAGATATGATAAAATAGCAAAGTGTTTCGTGATATTAGAAAAGGCAATATGCTTCAGCATTTAACTAAGAACACCTTTTGAGTGAGACTGGCAATCCCTTACGTTTTTGTAAATGTCCATGAATGAGGTGTGCATGTACTAATAAAGATAGTATACAGGCTATAACATCGTGATCACAAAACCGAGCAGGGGAATGAATGAGAGAGAATTTGCCTAGCAATAAGGACAGAGCGAGGTTACGTATGTATATATATATATATATATATATATATATATATATATATATATATATATATCTATATATATATATATATATATATATATATATATATATATATATATATATATATATATATATCTTTCTATCACGATATATATATATCTTTCTATCACGAGATGGAATGTCGACTCTTTTTTCTAAGCCATTATCAAACGTACTATAAATTAGTTGCTGACTATCTAAATTTATACGCTTATATAATTGTTTGCACTATCCATTTGTCCAATTAATGTTTTAAATTAAAATATGATGATATATAGCCTTACAGTGCTGTCGCGCCGTAAAAATAGCAATCAACCAACCAAACAACCATAATTAAAATCCCTCATAACGTCAACACAGGCTTTATATGCGTTATTATCTAGATACATGTTTAACGAGAGAATGTCGTTAATGGGGCTGTTTGTCTCTGCGCTAACTACGCATTTAGAGGGATTGTCCATTTGCTATGAATTTGGTCCACACGGATTCTCATCCAATGTCCAATTCAATTCAACCAGCGGCATTTGAGTGAGATACTTATCTACCAGCAATAATAAGCCCATCTCGAATGTAAGGTTATATATATATATATATATATATATATATATATATATATATATATATATATATATATATATATATATATATATATATATATATATATATATATATATATATATACACACACGCTAAGTTATCAATTTTAGTTTTTATGGATAGCAAGAATATCTGGCTTTTCAACATATATAAACGAAAGTAAGTCAAACTACTAACTATCAATACTATTTAACTTCATTGATGCTAACCTTATATTTTTTGTTATTCAGTTTATTGTTTTTGTGTTTGTGTCTGTAAGAGGTTACACCACTTCCATCACTATATAATATAATATAATATAATATAATATAATATAATATAATATAATATAATATAATATAATATAATATAATATAATATAATATAATATAATATAATATGATATGATATGATATGATATGATATGATATGATATGATATGATATGATATGATATGATATGATACGATACGATACGATACGATACGATACAATACAATACAATACAATACAATACAATACAATACAATACAATACAATACAATACAATATAATATAATATAATATAATATAATATAATATAATATAATATAATATAATATAATATAATATAATATAATATAATATAATGTAATATAATGTAATATAATAAAGATATTATTATTATTATTTTGTGTTGGTGGTGTGCTTTCAAAAGTGGAGTGGGACAAAATTAGAATGTCACATTTACGACTTATCCAGGCAAAATACGTAGTTTTAATTTCATTTTATTCTATTACCAACGCATGAGCAGTCGTTTGGATCCATGAGTCACAATGCATAGTCTTGTATGAATACGACCTGCCCATTTTGCAGAACACCTGGAATAATTCCATCTTAATTAAGCAGCCGTTGAATGGTTGGATCCTTTTCCCTTACCAGTTTTGAACATAATCCCCGGCGGATTTTACTGTGGCCAGGCTTGAATTCAATAGAACACCTGCCAAAATCGGTAATAAGGTGAGGTTTGTCCTTGTTTGAAATGTCCCAATAAATCGGTTTTATTGCGACTGCAGAGTATGGAGGCATCAACAAAATATTTCAAAAGGACAGGATGGCTCATTTCTGGTTGGCGAGAATGTTCATCCGCACTTAGTCTGAGATGAACTAACAGAGCGAGGGACCAATTGTGATATAATGCACAATGGTTGGTACGCTGTAAGAATGTGTTTGGTTAATATTTAAAAATTGGCAAGTTTAGCATAAAATCTTCTGCGATTAAAATATAAGAGGCACTTAATATTATGTTTGACAGTAACCAAAACTTAATTTTTCCAGAAAAATTATTAAAAACACCAAGTTCTACTGACTCCAAAAGGCAAATCCTTCATGGCTGATGCACAAATTTGTTGCAAAACGTAAAATTGCGTCTGCTCAATAAATCACTTCCGCTGGCAAATGTTCAGTTTTGGAAGCGCGTGGTCTTAGCTCGTATTCAAGCTCTTTAACTTCGCAAGTAAGTAAATATTACATGTTGTAATCTCCAAATTACTAAATGGAAGTGATCAATTAAAAAATGAATGAAAGAATGGAACGTATATAGGTTGTCAACCAGTACAAAGCAACTGTTTGAATTCGGTCTTTTATCCATCTATGTCTTTTAACTTAATTGCTTATTAATGAAGCTTCTCTAAAGTGCAAATTATCCTCCAACCAATTTGTATTGCAGAAATCATGTTAAAATTCATTCCCACAATTTTCTATTGTTTATTATATACCCATAGGAATTAAACACCTTTTTTAATACGGCATAGTGATTAAACAGAATATCTTGACCTACTGGAAATAGGACTAAATTCCGTATGTAAAAATCATTGACACGTATTGTCACACGGTCTGACCACTGTACATCCAGTTCAGCTGAAGTTTCGCTATTCTGCATGTTGTCATTTCAACCAAATAGAGAGATAGCTTAATATTTGCTGAAAAAAGTATTTAGCACAGGAGCTGAAAATATCAACCGCCCATCCATCTGAAACTTACCGTACGACTGTCATGGTATGTATAGCTAACATATGTATCGTAATACTAATAATTATTATTACAGTAATAATCGAACCTAATACTGACATGCATGGTGTTCTTTGTTTGTCGTATATGCAATTATTATCTATCTTCAGTTGTAATTATTGTTCTTCTTTCCATTTATAGTTATCAAAGAAGAAGGTGGTGCCACAATTTCTCCACTTCTACGTGATTGATGACTGGCAGAGTGACTGACACGTGGTAATTCCGTAAATATTGGCTTGGCCTATAAAGACAAACTTGACGAAGCGTGAAAGTGACGCATGGATGAAAGCATTGCATGACCCACGTCTAAAGCGTGTGTGATAAAAGAAAACGTATTTGCCATATATCCCTACATTTCCCTTTCAAAGGATATACAAGTGTTGGTGGACATTCGGGGAATAATATAGACCTGAGCAAGAAAGGTAGGTAAAAATTGCGGTTTAAGTGAATGCAATGGAGTTTTTATATATGAGACGAAAATAAACCATCTGTAGCAAAGAAGAAAAGGTGGCATTCGTTTATGACAGCTATCTCGTCTGGTCTCATAAGTGCGTTTGGCCACTATACATGTTAGTTCTACGTGTAAATATAAGATCTTTAAAAGGATTATTCACGCAGGCATGATCTTTTCTCATGTAAAAACTAAATTATATGTAATTCGTAGTTTGAAATGTTGCACAAGGAAATAACACATTCAATGTGAAGGAAACTAAAATTGTTCAATGTAAGATTCTTTATGAGAATATTTGTTCAACCCAGTGTAACCATGTACGTATATTGTCCATAATGCAGGGACCAGTTTTGATTTGCAAGTAGATGAATCGAATTAAATGGGAAAAAATAGCGAGACAAAGAGAGAGAGAGAGAGAGAGAGAGAGAGAGAGAGAGAGAGAGAGAGAGAGAGAGAGAGAGAGAGAGAGAGAGAGAGAGAGAGAGAGAGAGAGAGAGAGATGAATACGTTTATTTAGTTGTAAACTATACCTGGTAAGAAGTACACGTAATGTATGGTGATAGGTTACTCTCAGCCTATAAACTCAATTGTGCATCTGAATGAATAAATGACCTAGCTGAGTGGACTGGACCCTGCATGCTTTTCCGGCGCAGTGGTATTTGTAGTGTCTAATCAATGTAATTATTGATCCATGAACTATGCTTGTACTACTGGCAGTTACTCAAAGGTTGCTAAAAACGTATGATTTTCACAGTAAAATTTGGTTTTCATTGAAGGGTGATAATTGCTTCTTAAGCATATGCCATGAGCAAAGATTGTGCAAAAGATATTCAATAAGAGCAACATCAGTCTGTTTTGTTTTATATCAACCTGTTCAATTGCAGTTAGTTTTCATATCACAGAAACAAAAATCAGTATTATTGCCTTATGTATTTTATTCTCGTCACAGCACATTATTTGTGGCTTCATCAGTTTAAAGTCATTTTTCAGCACACGATAAGTTGATGATAGCCAATTTATTTGGTGGAGGAGGTATCTGAAAATATTCAGAAGAACCCTTGACCCACAAAAAGCTACTGGCAAGATTTTTCACATGCCAACTTCGGTTATTCCGAAACTTAAACCCACGCGGACATAGGTGAGATGTCTGTTACATTTAAAGGCGAGCGCCTTAGAATACTCCGCCGTCAGAACTTCACAGTAGGTAGGTAGGTAGGTAGGTAGGTAGATAGGTAGGTAGTTAGCTAAGCAGGTACGTATGTTGGTTTCACAGAATATCGGCATAACACAATCTATATGATGCAGTTTTCAATGCTAAAATGGTATACTTTTCGAAGATTAATATTTATTGTGTAAAGAGCATATTGCGTGCCTCCCCGACCGCGTGACATGCTTATGTTACATGGTGCCCGGGACGACAATCAAAGCCCAAAAGGGTTTCGACGCCCGATTATCCCTGGCGCCAATGACTTAAACGCCCGCCTCATCCGTGACCCGCCCCGTTAGTCCGTTAATATACCCCACCACAATTACTTAGAAATAGGCCAACATTGTCAATATGAATTCAGTTTCAGCTTATTTTCGGCTAGATACTTACAGTTAAATTATCTGCCGTAGACTACTATGATGATTATTGACAATAACTTGCATAGACTATTATGATGGTTAATATTTATATCATCTTGCAAAGACTATTATAATAATTAACAAATACATAGTCATGCATAGACTATTATGACAATTAATATTTACAATGGCTGCCGTAGACTATTATGATGGTTAATATTTACAATATCTTGCATATACCATTATGACAATTATTATTTACAACGGCTGTCGTAGCTTATTATGATGGTTAATATTACAATGTCTTTCATAGACTATTACGATAATTAATATTTACAATGTCTTGCAAAGACTATTATAATAGTCAATATTTACAATGTCTTGCATAGACTGTTATGACAATTAATATTTACAATAGCTGCCGTAGACTATTATGATGGTTAATATTTACAATGTCTTGCATAGACTATTAAGATAATTAATATTTACAATGTCTTGCATAGACTATTACGATAATTAATATTTACAATAGCTGCCGTAGACTATTATGATGGTTAATATTTACAATGTCTTGCATAGACTATAATAAAAGTCAATATTTACAATGTCTTGCATAGACTATTATAATAGTCAATATTTACAATGTCTTGCATAGACTATTATAATAGTCAATATTGACAATGTCTTGCATATACTATTATGACAATAAATATTTACAATAGCTGCCGTAGACTATTATGATGGTTAATATTTATAATGTCTTGCATAGACTATTATAATAGTCAATATTTACAATGTCTTGCATAGACTATTATAATAGTCAAGATTTACAATGTCTTGCATAGACTATTATAATAGTCAATATTGACAATGTCTTGCATAGACTATTATAATAGTCAATATTGACAATGTCTTGCATATACTATTATGACAATTAATATTTACAATAGCTGCCGTAGCCTATTATGATGGTTAATATTACAATGTCTTGCATAGACTATTATGATAGTCAATATTTACAATGTCTTGCATAGACTATTATAATAGTCAATATTGACAATGTCTTGCATATACTATTATGACAATTAATATTTACAATAGCTGCCGTAGACTATTATGATGGTTAATATTTATAATGTCTTGCATAGACTATTATAATAGTTAATATTTACAATGTCTTGCATAGACTATTATAATAGTCAATATTTACAATGTCTTGCATAGACTATTATAATAGTCAATATTGACAATGTCTTGCATAGACTATTATAATAGTCAATATTGACAATGTCTTGCATATACTATTATGACAATTAATATTTACAATAGCTGCCGTAGCCTATTATGATGGTTAATATTACAATGTCTTGCATAGACTATTATAATAGTCAATATTTACAATGTCTTGCATAGACTATTATAATAATTAATATTTACAATGGATGCCGTAGACTATTATGATGGGTAATATTTACAATGTCTTGCATAGACTATTATGACAATTAATATTTACAATAGCTGCCGTAGCCTATTATGATGGTTAATATTACAATGTCTTGCATAGACTATTATAATAGTCAATATTTACAATGTCTTGCATAGACTATTATAATAATTAATATTTACAATGGCTGCCGTAGACTATTATGATGGGTAATATTTACAATGTCTTGCATAGACTATTATGACAATTAATATTTACAATAGCTGCCGTAGACTATTATGATGGGTAATATTTACAATGTCTTGCATAGACTATTATGATAATTAATAGTTAAAATGTCTTGATAGTCTATTAGGATAATTAATATTTACAAGGCTATTATGATAATGAATAATTACAATGTCTTGCATAGACTATTATGATAATTAATATTTGCAATGTCTTGCATAGACTAATTTGATACAAATAATTACAGTGTCTTACATAGACTAATTTGATACAAATAGTTACAATGTCTTGCATAGACTAATTTGATACAAATAGTTACAATGTCTTGCATAGACTAATTTGATACAAATAGTTACAATGTCTTGCATAGACTAATTTGATACAAATAGTTACAATGTCTTGCATAGACTAATTTGATACAAATAGTTACAATGTCTTGCATAGACTATTATGATGCAAATAGTTACAATGTCTTGCATAGACTAATTTGATACAAATAGTTACAATGTCTTGCATAGACTAATTTGATACAAATAGTTACAATGTCTTGCATAGACTAATTTGATACAAATAGTTACAATGTCTTGCATAGACTAATTTGATACAAATAGTTACAATGTCTTGCATAGACTAATTTGATACAAATAGTTACAATGTCTTGCATAGACTAATTTGATACAAATAGTTACAATGTCTTGCATAGACTAATTTGATACAAATAGTTACAATGTCTTGCATAGACTAATTTGATACAAATAGTTACAATGTCTTGCATAGACTAATTTGATACAAATAGTTACAATGTCTTGCATAGACTAATTTGATACAAATAGTTACAATGTCTTGCATAGACTAATTTGATACAAATAGTTACAATGTCTTGCATAGACTAATTTGATACAAATAGTTACAATGTCTTGCATAGACTAATTTGATACAAATAGTTACAATGTCTTGCATAGACTAATTTGATACAAATAGTTACAGTGTCTTGCATAGACTAATTTGATACAAATAGTTACAATGTCTTGCATAGACTAATTTGATACAAATAGTTACAATGTCTTGCATAGACTAATTTGATACAAATAGTTACAATGTCTTGCATAGACTAATTTGATACAAATAGTTACAATGTCTTGCATAGACTAATTTGATACAAATAGTTACAATGTCTTGCATAGACTAATTTGATACAAATAGTTACAATGTCTTGCATAGACTAATTTGATACAAATAGTTACAATGTCTGCCGTAGACTGTTATGATAATTATTATCGACAATGGCAGATGTAGACTTGCAACGACTTTTACAGCTAAGATTTGCATTAGTTGAACACACTTTCTTGTGGCTAAAACCAAAAGGCACATCACGGTATCCTTTATATATTATTTTCCTATTTAAAACAATAGTTGACACGTTGTTAACACAGATCTCAAATATTTGCGAAGTGTTTTTGTCATTACTAACATTCATTTTCCCCCGAATATTATCGATTGAAGATGAATTCTGATGAAAAGCAATGTGCATTTTTGCTAATTTTAAAGATAATAAACACAAGACAACATTATATGTAGGAAATTCTGGTTTAAACATGTTTTTGCCACATTTATAGCACATGAGGTCGGGCTATAAGTTTGCACGACTTAGTACCAACCCTCACCCTAATACTCCAGCCGATAGATTAGAAGTGACCAGGACGAACGCTACATGTATATACATATGCCTGCATAATACACCCTGCATAATAAAAAATCATTGTAATACTAAAGTTATGTAAATTAAGTGTAAAGCACCTCATTTAAATATGAGAACGGAATGGAGAGATTGGGGTGGGGTGGTCGATAAAGGGATTCAGTGTCAAGAGAAGGAGAGAGATTGTGCCAATAGGTTGTTTGTCTAGGACGAGTATCGACATTTTCATTATTCTTTTTAATATAAGTTAGGAATATTTTAAACGCTGTTTATGCTAATTTATAGGTCTGCTGATTCAAAAGGTTATTATTTAAAAAAATGCATTAATCACAGTCATGTCACTATAATTAAAAGTATGCATGTGTACAATGACCTATTAGAGAGATTACTTGACTATGAATAATGATTATATTACTGCAGTTTTTCATACTAATATAAATAATATGCAGGAAGAATAAAGTATAACACGTGTAATGTGAACTGCTGTAGATAACATTGCTAGACATTCATTATCAAGCTTTTACAGCGTTGACGTTGGTTCTTTTGTTTGTTTTATTTATTAGCTATGTTTATGATGTATGGTGTAGTTACCGTTTTATAATGTGTTTGCTATGGTGTTATTGTTATGGAAATCTATCATTATGTTCCGCATGGATTGATTTGGATGTCTACATGTTCAGCTTGATATTATATATATATATATATATATATATATATATATATATATATATATATATATATATATATATATATATATATATATATATATATATATATATATATATATATATATATATATATATTTAACGCCATCAGAAAATATTGTCAGAATCATGTCTCAGCGTGACATGAATATGAATTGTAACAAATTTGCTTCCTATTTATGCAAAACCTCTAATAACAAGCCAAGTAATTGACTAAAAGGAATTATGACTATCATTGTCAACATTAGCGTCGTTTTGAAAATGATCATATTTTAGCAATTAAGACGGTAATTCCTTTCTATTATCCATGCGAGTTCATCATCACGTACACAAAAACATGGCGTGAATCTAAGAGTAGGGACGTTATTTTAATATTATGACACGAGCACTCCTTCACAAATAAAAATTTGTAACCACCATTCTATGAGAGACATAAAAAATATTGATCTAGATTTGTTATAATGCATTAACGTTTAAAAAGCATGCTGACCGGCTTTGTGTGTTTCGGCATATGCTTGTGAAAACCCGAGATGATGTTGACCCCCCCCACACACACATGCACCTCACCTCTCTTGTTCTCTTTTTTTTTCGCTCTCTCTTACTTAAAACATTAAGATTTTTTTATTATAAGTTTTCAAACAGAGGTTTATGAATGTGCAATACAAAAGATCGAGTGATATTTTATCTCGCCAAACTTCACCAAAACAGATAATGGAACCAACACCTATATAAATTAAAATTCCTATCTATGACATAAAATATTTGTTAAGTTATGTAATTGCACATACACTTGACAATCAAGACATTGTTATTTGTATTTAATTTGCTTTGTTTGTTTATTTTTTAATTTTGATTTTCTGATGTGCTGTGGATGATGCGAAATTTTATTTTTGTAATTGACCTTTTTGTATTGACAGTTTTGTTAAAAACATTATTTACCTTTTCTGACTGAAATATAAATATCAGGAATATTATCTTGGACTGAGCCGGGACATTGTGTTTATCATACTCTTTATTATAATTTTAGCAACAGGCCTTACAATTATAACTAAGATTTGACTTTGTAGACATTTGGAAATTCTAGAATTAAATTTTTCATTAAGAAATAAATTGTTTTAGAAAATGCTAACTGTGACCAAGGTCAAGTAGACGAGTATAACATCTTGTTAATTGGATATATTTTTTTATTCCCGCAATAACAACTGAAGCAGAAATCAGTCTTATTGTTGTGTCCAGTATTTCATTTGGGCTAGAATTTATTTATTTATTTATTCAAATTAGTTTTCAATGGAAATTCAAAGTCTTTTTAAAACAATAATATTCTTGAAAATAGAAACTTGGATTCACAGTAAAATTCAAACTAGGGTGTAATTGCTCCGGTGGCCTAGTGGTTAGAGCGTCCGCCTCGGATGCAGGAGGTCTTGGGTTCGATCCCCGGTCGAGTCATACCAAAGACTTACAAAAATGTTACTGACAACTGCCTCGCTTGACGCTCAGCTTTAAAGGTTAGTTTTAGGACTGGTCGGCCTGGTGCCAGGATAATGTGACTTGGTGGGACATCATGCTACATGTCTGCGGCATGATGTCCCAGTGCTAGACATGGCTATAATTTGCCACACTGCAGACATCGTAGTGATATGACTGAAACATTGTTAAAGCTTCATTAAAAATTATAAACGTCACCAAACCAGGATGTAACCTTGCAAATTATTATTGTGATTCAACAACGACCGCTGGCACATCATGAATATGGAGACTATCACAGGCAATCAACATTTCGATAATTAGATTTATTTCGGAATTACACTAAGATTTATTCAGTACTTTGAATATTATAACTGTGTTAGATATGATTCTTTGGGATTTAGTTTGTAATAACGCAAGTTTTGGGTTTACGTTATCACTTTGTATTTTATGGTAGTAAATTTGTAGAATTTAAAATAAAACAAACTTGTTAGTTTTCGTTCTTATATGTTATTTTGTTTAAGACCAAAGAGTCGTAACAACAAGGCTCTGTAACTTTATTCCTAAAACCATGATCGTTACTTGCACAATTTTATAATTTTCTCCCAAGACAACTTATTTACAGTTGAAAACTAATGATGATTGTTTCTTGCTAATCGCAAGATTATGCCAATCACGGCAAGCATTGTTTTGAGGATAGGAAATAGGTTTAAAAGGGCTCTGAAAAAAATCAGAAAAGTTGCATTTCTCATTGTTCATTAATATAGATTTTTCCCTTGCCAAATCAGCTGTATACTTAAAAATATAAGCTTTAGATTCTACCATTAAGAGGGTGATTATTACAGAAAAGTCAAAACTTTTTCGGTCCAGGAAATTGATACTTTTAGGAAGAAAACAGAAGAAAGATGAAGCCTCGAAATGCAGTTATAATTATTGAAATATAAAATATAATATTTCCATGAATCTGCAGGACAGTCTGGGCTAAGAATTGTGACAACTGTATAGACTTTAGGAGCCTGTGAAATGTTAGGAACCGTATAGACATTACGACTTCAGGAGCCTGTGAAATGTTAGGAACCGTAAAGAAATTGCGACTGCAAGAGTCTGTGAAATGTTTGGAACCGTATAGACATTACGACTTCAGGAGACTGTGAAATATTAGGAACAGTATAGATATTACGACTTCAGGAGACTGAAATGTTAGGAACCGTATAGACATTACGACTTCAGAAGCATATGAAATGTTAGGAACCATACAGACATTCCGACTTCAGGAGACTGTGAAATGTTAGGAACCGTATAGACATTACGACTTCAAGAGTCTGTGAAATGTAAGGAACCGTATAGACATTACGAGGAGCCTGTGAAATGTTAGGAACCGTATATACATTAGGACATCAGGAGCCTGTGAAATGATAAGAACCGTATAGACATTAGGACTTCAGGAGCCTGTGAAATATTAGGAACCGTATAGACAATAGGACTTCCGGAGCCTGTGAAATATTAGGAACCGTATAGACATTAGGACTTCAGGAGCCTGTGAAATATTAGGAACCGTATAGACATTAGGACTTCAGGAGCCAATGAAATGTTAGGAACCGTATAGACATTATAACTTCCGGAGCCTGTGAAATATTAGGAACCGAATAGACATTAGGACTTCCGGAGCCTGTGAAATATTAGGAACCGTATAGACATTAGGACTTCAGGAGCCTGTGAAATGCTAGAAACCGTATAGACATTAGGAGTTAAGAGCCTACTTTTTGTTGGCCACTATTATAGTAATAGTTATTGCCTTTAATAAGACAAATCTTTATTTGGAAATATTGTGTGGCTTGCGAATAGACACCAGGATTATTAAAGGATGGACTATTGTCGTACATGCTTAATAAAAGTTTTAGATAAGTATTTACTTTTCTTATTCAAGCAGTGTGCTGCATGATTTAAGAAGTTACGTTCTTTGTGTATATTCTCTTGATGAGCTATTACTTTAATTAATAAACACTCCGACAAAACCAGCAAAAATTTCCAAGTACAAAACAAACGTTTTGTAAGTAATTAAGGTGGAAAGACCATGTTATTCGGGTTCATTCGAAATCTACTAATGATTCGATTATGAGGTCTTGATTTTTATATTAGAATGATGATTGATATGGTATTGATTTTTATATTTATAATGATTGATAATGAGGTCTGGATTTACATATTTAGAGTGATCAATAATGAGGCTCTGATTTTATGGCATTATTGCCATTTTCCAGAATATATATATATATATATATATATATATATATATATATATATATATATATATATATATATATATATATATATATATATATATATATATATATATATATATATATATATATATATATATATATATATATACGGCGGCCAGAGTAACTGGTGGCGGAAAAACCCGGGAAGAACCACGGACCATCGGGAAGCTATTGGCTTACTGGCTCAGATACCCACGTAGACTGAGCCTAGACTCTAACCCACACGGACAGAGGCGAGAGCTCTTAAGATCACTTGGCCACAAGCTGTCCATGATTTTATGTCTACAATGATGCTTTCGTGATTAAAGTCTGAAGCAGTTGTTCTTCTTGGGAGTTTGTTTATTGATTTGTTTGGGACAAAATGTCGCAAAAGCGAGGCAGGGTGGTAAATAGCCTATACGATCGTTAATTTTCCAGTCAGTTGATAGTGGTGGAATCCTTTGAGACATAATACAAGAGAGGTCAAAGATTTAGGTCACAGGGCAATAGGTAACATGTTTAATCTTTGGAAACGACATTTACGGAGAATCAGGAATGAATTGTTATCAGAGACTGCAGAACAATTTACAACAGGATATACAATATTCTGGAGAATCTTAAGTCAAGGAGAATAAAATTCCAGGTCACAGGAGTCAGTTGTTAAACGTTCTTAACAAAACTGTTTTTCTCGTACGTTTATTGATAAGAGTCATAATTTTAAACTTATTTAACCAGGCGTGTTTGACTTCTTTGGTAAAGGCAAATCAGAGTTCAAAGGTCAAGGTCTCAAAAAGTATCTTTTGCTTTTGAAGTAAAGCTGTATAAATTTTTCTTGGACGAACAAATTTTTTTTTTGCAAACTAGTTTAGTAAAGGAAAGGAAACAACATATGATATGGTTGCTCAAAAGGCCGAATGTCGAGGCCACCAGTCATAAGGCAGAGGGTTACTAATTACAGTGGTCATATTAAATATATCGAATTGATTCTATTTAATCGTTTAGGATATTGGACTGTGTGTGTAGGTTTTTTGAATCATTATTATGTATTTGCAACATCCTCAACGAAAGTCTTTCCGTAAAAGTAACACGAGACGGCCTACTCCTTAATATATTCCATAAGGCAAGTGTCGTCAAAACTTAAGATTAATAAATTTATAAAATTAGCCTGTCTTTCATATGTTGTGAGTAAATCCGTTTTTTCTTTTTTTCATATTTATATACGCTCATGTCTACCCTTTCTCTCAATATCTCAATCTGACTTCTTATATGTTAGTACATTCCCATTTTTCTTTCATTATTTCTCTGGAATTTAAGCTACTCTTTAGTTCTAACTTTAAAATACCTTTGTCTTTTCTAGTAGACCTTTTAGTAAGAGCAGAAAATTCACTCTCTAATTGCAGGATAAGTTAAGAGGTTACCTCGTCTCGTATATGTCTGGGTTAGATGGACTGGTTGACGATATTATAATAAGAAAGGTAAGGACATTAATTAAACGCTAAGAATAAAGTATGTGGACTACGTGACAAGCATTCTTTTTATTTTGCCACTATTGCCTATGATAAATGTGTGTGTGTGTGTGTGTGTGTGTGTGTGTGATTTGGATTTTTAACTTGGCTTTAACAATTGTTCAGTCGTATCGCTATGATATTTGCAGTGTGGCTGCTTATAGTGATGTCTAGCCCTGGGGCACACACATACGCACACGCACACGCACACGCACACGCACACGCACACGCACACGCACACGCACACACTGTAGTTAAATCATATGTTTATTAAAATTTGGATTCTTTCTAATTCTTTGTTTCATTTTTATTTCCTTTTTATATCATTAAATGTAGTTATTATGATCGTGATTATGTTCCCAGGGTCTGATATTTTGTTAGAAACATCGTATTTATTTAGAACGTAAATGTGACTCCCGTAAGCACGCTTTTTGAATGACGGTTTTATCATATAAAGTAAACCGTCGTAAATAGCTATGTAAATGATTGGCTGTGACCAAGGTCATTATTTTGTAATACTTGTTGACATCTATACTGCTATGTGACTAGATTTCGAAATCTTCATGATTGTGTGGTGCGTGTACATGTGGTGACGTATTGCTTTGCTTTAAATACTAAGCGACCTGCAAAATAGTTAGTCATAGTCGAGAGTAATATTTCAACATCCTACATAGTCTCATCATAACATCTTAATAGAGTTTATAATACATTAAGAAGGTATTCCTGTCCTGTAAAGAGTTGTTCGTTCGTACGTATGAAGAACAACATGTGTTGTATTATTGATGATAGCTGTACTTCATTTACCTTTTAAAGAATAATTATTTTCCCTGGAGAACTAAACAACTGGCTTTGAATAAAGATATTTGTTGAAATTATTTCTAAATAGGAAAAAAACAATACAAATCGTGATTCACAGTGCAAATTTAGGACATTTTTGTTAACATTCTTCTGACCTTATTACCCGCAATCTTGGAACGGGATTGAGATTCAGACTACGTCAATTTAGAACTATTTTTTCACAGGACTTATTTTCAAAATTTTATGGCAAATATTTATATCTTCGTAAATCGTAAGTCTTGTTTTTATATTTTTACCTATTCTCCGTGATTTCTAGGAAAATAAAAATTATTGTTAAAATTTGCAAAGCTTCTTGTCTTCACTCTTTGTTACTTTAAACGAGCCGATATATAATTATACATACATACATACATACATACATACATACATACATACATACATACATACATACATACATACATACATACATACATACATACATACATACATACATACATACATACATACATACATACATACATACATACATACATACATACATACATACATACATACATACATACATACATACATACATACATACATACATACATACATACACACACACACACAAACACACACACACACATACATACATACATACATACATACATACATACATACATACATACATACATACATACATACATACATACATACATACATACATACATACATACATACATACATACATACATACATACATACATACATACATACATACATACATACATACATACATACATACACACACTCACATACATACATACATACATACATACATACATACATACATACATACATGCATGCATGCATGCATGCATGCATGCATGCATGCATGCATGCATGCATGCATGCATGCATGCATGCATGCATACATACATACATACATACATACATACATACATACATACATACATACATACATACATACATACATACATACATACATACATACATACATACATACATACATACATACATACATACATACATACATACATACATACATACATACATACATACATACATACATACATACATACATACATAAAACCAGATCTTTCTTTTTGTGCCACCATCTTACCAAAGAAACGGTCGTGGGACATCCCAATTTCTTTTATAACTTCAAACTTTCTTTTATTCTCGCTCATACCAAAAGTTTAATTTTTAAGTTTTTATTTTTTTATTTTTTTATATTAAATTTTTTATCATTATTTGTGTCCTGGCTGTCAAACAAGGAGTCGCGAGCTCAAAACTCTAAGAAGCATTTCGATTTTTTGCGGACTCTTTTGTATTTTTATGTTGATAGTTTATTTTAAACTCACTCATCCCAATTTTTTAATATACTTTGTAGCTAATTAATATTTGTATTGACACTTTTGTCACTTACATCCTAGGACGTGCAATATTGCTGCCAACAAGAAGTCGCGAGTTCGAAACTCGCGGCGGCATCCTAATTTCTTTATTTTTTTTGTAATTGTATGTGCACAAAGACATAGTTATCTACATATATTGTACTATGTGCATGGAAAATTACCTTGTTAAATTTGTATGCATTTCTGAAATACTTTTACTGCTTGCTGGTAGTCTCTTTTTACCGAGGAAACCGAATGTTCCACTCCATTACTTGGCTAAGGAGGGAACTAGTCCCCGGGAACCTAACCCTGGTAGAGATTATATTACAATGTCTACCGAAGACTCAATTCCATTTCACACCTGTTGATTTAAACCTGTCGCCTATCAAACGAGGTCAATACCTAGTTATGAATTTAAATTAAGAACCTAGAACACCCTCCCCAATTATTTATTAAGCGGGACTACTAATCACTTGCATGCTTAGATAAAATGCCAAAAGTCCGTTTTTGCGGAAATGCCAGGGAACCTACATAGTGTTGAATCAAAATGTACATATCTTCAAGTAAAATCATAACTATAATTTGACTACAGGTATTTGTGTGATTTTGATTGTGAATAAAATTTCTTTCTAGATTATTCTAAGAAACAGGTAATTTAATTTCAGAACTAAATGAATATTTGTGTTTGTTCTGGGTTTGAAGGTAAACAAGGAGAATAAAATCTACATTCATCTGAGTTTTCGTTTGAATAATTTTTCTTTACTAGATTTATATGACTGAGTGCACATTATTTGCGATGTGGCCTGAGAGTGGTGGGTGTCAGTAAATAGCAAAATAGACAAATTTTTAATTTGATTATTTTATAACATCGACAAATATTTGGATCCCATTTGAAAACAGTCAAAAATTACTAAAACCAGTAAAATTGGTATTCCATTCAACTCTAAAATTTGACGTCTGAGTAGTTTCACGTTGACTGACGGGAGATAAATGTGTCTTGTCATATATGGCAGGTCGAGTCAATCTTATAAATCAACAAGGGTTATATAAGACAATATATTTCAGACAAATATTGAGAACCTTGTCCTAGCTCAAGAGTAGTGACTGAAATGGATAACTTTATACAACTTCAACAATTACAAATATCTGACTAGTTTCTTAGGATAAAAATGTACAGCCTGGTGTCTCTAAAGATACATCGTGCCGTCGTGTGACTGCAATGGTACTTACATAAGCACATTGCAGATTGATTTCAGTTTATATATATATATATATATATATATATATATATATATATATATATATATATATATATATATATATATATATATATATATATATATATATATATATATATATATAATATATAATATATATAATAGATTATCTACTCCTCCAACTTATAATAAATATTAGATTTTCAGTCCGTACATTCAGCGACATGTTAATGCTCAGAGAAACCTTGATTTCGTTAATCGTTTTAGAAGTTAAGCGTGCACTCAATTTAAACATTTAGACAACACAGTCATAACGTTTAAGTGTCATGTATTGAACCACATTAACGCGCTCGCTTTGCACTTCTACGGACTACGATTTGGTACATGCGCGAAGTGTGTGTTTACTAAGTCAAGATCCTGGTTTCTTCCGGATTATCCGGTTCCCTGGGTCTCAGAGACCCCATAATGTTTCTATCTATCTACGTTACTAGGGTTAGCTTTGTGATTATGATTATAATTTTTAACCTAACTTTTATCAATTTTTCATTCATATCGCTACGATGTCTGCAGTGTGGCAGTTTATAGTGATGTCTAGCACTGGGGCATCATGCCGCAGACATGTAGCATGATGTCCCACCCAGTCACAATATCCTGACACCAGGCCGACCAGTCCTAACACTAACCTCTTAAAGCCGAGCGTCAAGCGAGGCAGCTGTTAGTACCATTTTTGTAAGTCTTTGCTAGCTTTTGTTAAACGTAGTAACATATATACAAGTTGAAGTTTAAAATAGGAAGATACAAAATGAAAAGGCGTTCGGTGTACTTAACATTAAACTTTAGTTCTTTCCAGAACTTATATCTCAGGTACCTTTTTTGATTCACTGCATATGATTTATATATTATGATTACATATTTCCTTTTCCTCATTATGGCTCCTGTCACTGGGGTGGGAACTCGATGGGATATTGGGTCTTTCTCTCCGAACTGTTCTTACTCCGGGGTTCTGCCCGCCTAGGTCGGTCATTGAGCCAGGATAACGCAGGGGACACAATCTAGTTTCAGATCTTAGTTATTTAGAATGTACTATTATCACGTACTCGGGTTACGTCAGTACCATACCTGCCCTAGGTCATGCCACTGAGTCAGGGATTATAATGGGTACATATTTGTTAAAGTTTATTGTTAATTTTTTTATTCACCTAATTTTCTATAACCCATGATAATATGACTTCTAAAACATGATGCTTAAAAATTAAAAAATGCATAATTTAAAAATTTTAAAAATACATTATATATATATATATATATATGTATGTATGTATGTATGTATGTATGTATGTATGTATGTATGTATGTATGTATGTATGTATGTATGTATGTATGTATGTATGTATGTATGTATGTATGTATGTATGTATGTATGTATGTATGTATGTGTGTGTGTGTGTGTGTGTGTGTTCATATCTATTATTGCTACATACCGATTTAGGTTGTGCATACATGTTGTAGTGACGTGTCTTTGTATCACTCAATTCCAATAATGAACACTTATTACAACACGTATTATCATTTATAAGACGAGTCTGTCTGCAAACTGAAAACACTCAACTCTGCCGTCAAGTCTGGGTCCATGCAGTGTGTCAGGAATAATCAGCAGAACAAAACAATATAAACTCTGATCGGCTGGCACATTTTGTGACAACAGATCATGGTTATGTATTGTTTGCAGCCGGACTTAACTTAAAAGTGGACACATAAGGGTCTCCAGGTTCATAAGTGTTTTGTATCGACTCATTTCAAGTTTATCATTGATCTATTTTCAATTACTATATTTTACTATTTTTACCATTTTTCAAGACCGCTACGGTGGCCTAGTGGCTAGTATTCGTCTGGGACGCGTGAGGTCACGGGTTTGAATCCCGGTCAAAACAAGCCAAAGACTGAGAGAAAAAAAAACTGTACTAGAAGCTACCTATCTAGGCGCTCAGCATTAACAGGTTTGTGCTAGAACGGGTCTGTGTGGTGTTAGAATAATATGTATGACGTGTGACATGATGCTGAAGGTTTGCGATAAGATGCCGCAGTGCTATACATCACTATAAACTGTCACACTGCAGATATCGTAGCGATATGACTGCAAAATTGTTAAAGCTACGCTGAAAATCTAAATGACACACACACACACTCACACACACACACACACACACACACACACACACACCGACCTTTTACTCAAATGGGTTGACAAGAGTTGTCCATGAAACTGGCTGATTGTGCATGTTTTGCCTTTTTGTACAAGTCATGTCGATGGCTTCATTCTTATATATGATTGTATCTACTTATTGATACTCAATAATCAGTTGTAAAGAGTTATTTAATAATACAATCAAGCATACTATTAAAATCAAGCATACTATTAATAAAGACTTTGAAATTATCTAAAATAACGTGCAAAATAATGTATGAAATTGCAAAATATTTTTGTTTATTCGTTATACAGTTATGATCATTCTATAAAATCGTGGAATCATATTGCATACATCACCGTTACGATTCGTGTTTTTGCTGCACACACACAAAACTGGATTTAAGCATAACCTAAACAAACTACAATCTGAAGGGGCCCCTCAAATTTATTTTGTACCAAAAATGGCATCTATAGCTTCCCCTAGCTTAGGTCCTCGCTTTGTCTAAATCCGGCTCTGCAAACCGTAATTACGCGAACATTCAGTAGCTAGATCTTTAACCGAGTCGTAAGGCTACGATATCATACAGCGTAATAAATGTCTCACAAAAAGCTCCAGGTAGTGATACATCTTTACATTCAGATTGGACGTATCTAATGATAAGTAAAACGCACATTTAATGACTGTCTATTAATGTCATAAGCATAGATAAATACGTATAAATAAATTTGTCAAACTCTCAACATGTTGTCAACAATTTCAGTCAAAACCGGTTTAACCATGAGGGTTAATATTACATTTAATTTCCTTATATGAAGTAAGTACATTTATAAGTCACAAGTCATACAAGAATCTTTCTACAAACTGTATGACGTGTAAATTATTGATATTTCCGTTTAGTCTATTTTGTTTTACGTGATAATATTTTAATTTTGAAGGACATAAAAACTCCCTCATATCATATTGAAAAATACACCCTTTTATCACTTCATAGTTACTATTGATTTTTATTATGTTTGTGGGTATGTACATTTGTGTTTGACAGACAAACACGAAAGAAAGAAAATATCCAGACTTAAACCATTCGGCCTTGAGGGCATCCTGAGGGCAGTTAGCATTAGTGTCTGTGTGTAAAAGTGCATATATTTAAGAGAGTGGTTGTTTTTTTTATATCATACACACGTTTAATGAAGTGTTAGTGGAACAATATACGTTGCTACCTAAAATTGTATCCTGTCATTTAAATAAATGCGTAGGCTGCACAAATTAATGGTCTTTGTCACAAGAAATATCTGACAAATTATCCAAGTACTTTGATCTCTTTACTATAACTCCACCGAAATTATGAAAGGATACGTAAGAATTTTCTCTATTGAAAATCATTCGAGTGAATATGACATTGATAATACTGCCTGTTGAGTCTCTGTCGGCGAAGCATCAAAAGCGAAACGCTTTGCCCCCTTCATACAAAACTGATCTTGAACTTTAAAATATATTTAATGTTCTATTAATGTTGTATCAAAATGAATAGCACAAATCACAATTAGATGATCGTCAGGTAGACAGTCTTTCTCAGTAGGTTTACCTATAAGCATCTTGCTATTAATCCATGGAATTAGCCTTAAAAGGTTGACTTTTTTGTATGGTGCAAAGACTCCAGATTAGCCTACGGTCGTCCCTAAGCTGGGTCGGCACGTACTTCAAGTGCTTTAATTACGAGTGTCATTAGTTTCCGGGTCGTAGATCAAACTACTACAGCTCCTTATTAATACTTTCCAGAGTTTGTCAAGAATTTAGAAGCTAAAGTATATTTCCAAGTTTCAAATGAGTTTAGGTATTATGGGGAATTTTAACCGTAAAATTGAGATTTAACTGTTCCGGTGTTGAGTGGTTACAATTTACTGGGGGAAATTTATGATATTAAAGAGGTAACATTTTGACCACTTCTCACTATATCCTGAGGGTTCAGGTTTTATGAGTTTCGATTGATTTGAGAGAGAGAGAGAGAGAGAGAGAGAGAGAGAGAGAGAGAGAGAGAGAGAGAGAGAGAGAGAGAGAGAGAGAGAGAGAGAGAGAGAGAGAGAGAGAGAGAGAGAGAGAGAGAGAGAGAGAGAGAGAGAGAGATTGTTGGTTGGATACAGATATATAGGTGCATTAAAATGCATGGATTGATTTGCT
>JAEAOA010002046.1:0-7500 GCA_016746295.1 Potamilus streckersoni | reverse complement strand
TTCGGAGTTAGAACCTCTTTACATTTCTGAATCTCCGTGGAGCAAAGAATTTCAAACGACATCGCACGACTGTTTAGTTATGACGGCGGATGAACTTCCTCTGTTAAGATCTCTGATTAGAATTGCCTGGAAGAGGTTTACCAGTGCATCCAAATAAATTTGAAAACAAAGTGCAAACATGTTTACAGAAATGGTACCCATAAGGTGAAAATTATTGACTAAGCAGCTTTATAAATAGAAATGTGACTTTACGTACGCATGTATTTATGTATGACTTTTTTTTCCTAACAAAAAATGGATTAAGTTGTCAATGTCAATATAAATAACATAATAAGACTTTAACTGAGAGAAATGTACACGCAGCACACTAATAGCGCAATATACATGTACATGTACGTAATATCTACGTAAGCATCGCTATATATTTATCATTATTTAAGATTTTACATATTTAATTTTGAATCGAAAATCAGATATGTATTGATTGTGCACAACTATATATCGATATGTATCTGGATTCTTGTTTGAATAGAAAACACTTGGCTTTAATTATATTAAGCATATTGGCCAAATTAGTTAAATGGATGGTCCGTTAAACTTTAGTATGCTGAAATATGTGAGAGCGTCATGCAATATCGCAACATGTTCTATGCATCGCACTGTTGTTGGGCGATGGTTTTAAAACCATTAATTTCATTCTCGATACGCTCCTAACCCGAGAGACGAGAGAGATGATGTTTCAATAAATTTAATCCTTCACTTAATGTACGTTCAAGATATCAAAATAAAGTATTATTTTGATGCAGATATCGTTTAAACGGATTCAACACTTTAACAACTAGTGTTCACTTTAAAAAGCATAAATATTCATCAATATGTTGAATATTCTTCGTTTCATCCAATATCGTGAGAAGATGCAATATCCAAGAATCAAGCGATGAGATGCAGGAGGCTGTTACTGATGATGACATGCTCAGAAATTCGCTGACAGAATTACGCCCAAAATATGTAAAAAAAAAAAGAAATCGCCCAATTAATATTATTTTAACTTTTGAAAAGGAATCTTCTGTTAACAGTTTTATTCAATTAAATATGAGATCACAGACAAAGACGAAACTACCATTCCTTCCTTTGTTTAGTATTGTCCTTGGTTATCTAAGCTAGATAGGATTATAAGCAAATATTGGGATCCATGTGCAAATGTCTTGTAATGTATGTGTTAAGACACCTCCCAAAAGCAATCGTACACTTGGTAAAGATCTTCAATATTTACTTAGTTTTCAATTCAGAATGTAACAACTTGCAAGAGATTATTAATCTAATAAGCAGACAGATGTTCTCACTTATTTATTATTAAAAGAATATTTCAGGAGCAGTAGCTCTGAGAAAATATTTAAGATAACAGGCCAGACCCTAGAATGCACGGGGCCCGAGGCAGCCAAGGGATGAAAGCTGGGCCCGAAGCAAAAAAAAAAAAATAAATTAAATTGTGGGGAAGCGCGGGGCTCAAGGCGGTTGCCTCGTGCGACTTGCCCTATGGCCAGACTTGAAGATAAATAGTGATTCCAACTGAGCAACTTAAATTCTTTTTAATAGGATTACTTCAAAATGTTCGGTATGCAGTATGTTGGATAGACTAATTAGCAATTATTTAAATGCATGTATAAAGAAAAAATTGACATAAATATCATCTCGTGTCGCAATAAAGTTTGATGATGGATTCCGCAAATTATAATAGTTTTCTTTTGCATGTGAACCGATATTTTTAATTTTCAAATGCAATATCTACTAAAGAACATAATGGATTCGTGCTTTGCATCCTAGATGTTTTAAGTGCTATATATAGGTTGATTTAATTGGATAAATTCATATCATATAATCAGTCGAGATAATTAAAGGAAAATAAAAATGTTCGTCCCTATTTGTCTTTAGCTTATAGTTAGCAAGATTGAATTAGATTGGTGCTTTATGTGCAAAATTCTAAGATAATATTGTAAGAGGGGGTGAGCTACACTCGTACATCAAACGACGGAAAAATGCAAAACTTAAGATTGACCAAGGACTGCAAAAAATTAAACCCCGATCAGATTTAGCTTTAGCCCACTATAAACAAACAGTCATTGAAAGTAAGTTGGAACCGCTCCTGTGGCCTAGTGGTCAGAGCGTCTGCCTCGGATGCGAGAGGTCGCGGGATCGAATCCCGGTCGAGTATACCAAATACTTTAAAAAATGGTACTAACAGCTGCCTCGCTTGGCACTCAGCATTAAGAGGTTAATGTTTGGACTAGTCGGTCTGGTGTCAGGATAATGTGCCTGGGTGGGACATCATGTCACATGTCTGCGGTATGATGCCCAAGTGCTAGACATTACTATAAACTTATTTTGCAGACATCTTATGGATATGAATGAAAAATTGTTAAAGCTATGTTTAATCTCTCTCTCTCTCTCTCTCTCTCTCTCTCTCTCTCTCTCTCTCACACACACACACACACACACACACTCTCTCTCTCTGTGTCTCTGTCTCTGTCTCTCTCTCTCTCTTATACGAAAATAAATCTATGTGCAAACTACATGTCCTCGTAAAATATGACGGTAACGTAGAAATGTCAGGACACGGTAAATGAAAAACCAACTTGGATCATCACTAGCAGTACAATGGATATAAATGCACCCAAAATCCATACGAGAAAGCGCATCTAGTACATTTCTATAAAGACAATATCATTTATAAATTTGTATGCAAGTCGAAGTTGCATGCACCTGTTGTGATGTTACGACATGCTCGCATTGTACAGTCCGCCAGGTACAAGTCAATCTCACTCAAAAAATATACGACCCATTTTAGGAAGACTTGTCATTCTTCCAGGTCATCTTTAATTAAGAAGTACGCGTATAGCCAAGTTTTTATTTTGCTTTATGATCAAATCCACATTCCCGTCAACAGCATTGGCGTTGGTAGATTTATCCTGTGGAATTACCATTATCAAGGGAGGTAAATTTGTGGGAATGATATTCACATGTTATCGTGATATTTTCGAAGCAAAGCTGAATGCTATCAAATTATGACTGTTTTGTAATAATATTGTAAAATGCAGAAGATAAAAATTGAAACAAAAGAATTTTAAAAATTGTTATCTGATGGTACTTTTATGACGTGAAGGCAATAACCGTTTAACGACAAGTATATTCCACATCCACGTTTTAACTACGCCGAAGCATACAGTGCATTGACAGAATGACAACTTTAAGAAAAAATAATTGGCCAAATGAACTTAAAACTTTAGATCAGACTTATTTGGAAGGATAGTACATATTAGTATAAACGTGTGGCATGTTAACAATGTATGTGTTCCGAAAGGATCTAACCGCATAAAGGCAGAGTTGATAAGGAAACTAACAGAATAGGGCCTATATGCAATACTTCACTTGTGAATACTGCATAATTGGAGATTTTGACTGAATTGACAGTGAAGGAGATATGCATGAAGTCTATACAAAAATAAAATAAAATAAAATAACTTAATATATACATTTAGAATAAATGGTGAAAAGACGTACAAAACCGTTTGAGGGTGAAGATTAGATTAGTTTTATATAACGAATGAAGGTATTCATAATAACTACGATTGTGAAATACTTAGAGAAATTTTGGTTTGATGGACAGTGAAGTTTATAGGTACGAATGCTATACGAGAAAGAAACACAATGTTATGAAACAGCTGATAAAAGAAACAAAACTATATAGATACATATAGCGAAAACTGGTTAAAATAGATGTTTACTTACACGTACAAAAACGATAGAGGAAGTGGACCAAACGAGTTTTATATATCGAACGAAGGTATGAATAGCAACCAGGAATGTGAAATATTTAACAAAGAAATATCAGATCATAATCCAGTGAAATTCAAGGTAAAAATTTAAATGGAGACAAGGGCAGTGTAAATTCAATAACGTAATTTTTGGGCGAGAGAAATGTTCTAAGAAAAGAGAAATGTTCTAAGAAATTAAAATTATACTAGAAGAATTCATGATTAAGTAGCATATAATAATAATAATAATAATAATAATAATAATAATAATAATAATAATAATAATAATAATAATAATAATATAGCAATAACACTGTGGGAGAAATTGAAAAGAGAAATGAGGAAAATGAGCTAAAAATATTCATGTGCTTATATTACACAAGAGCAGAGGAAATTAAACAGATAAGAGCTACATGAATCAATCAAGAGTAAGTAAAAAGGTAATGGACTAATTAAATGAAAGAAAGAAAAACAGCGCACGGTGCGAGAATGAGAAAGTTTGGAAAATGGTTCGCAAATATATACAACAATATATGAGAAAAGAGATAAAAATAAGGAAAAGAGGAAGAATGGACAAAGTCAAAAGGAACAATCAGACATACAGAAGAAAGGATGAAATATTGAGAGAAGAAAGAGAAATGCAATCAGGAATTATATTCAACACAAACTATCTAATAGGAAACAAAAGAGAAATGCATTAATACAATGAATTTCAAACAGGTAAGTGAAAAAGAAAAAGAAACGTGTGACAACCTTATACAACAGGAAATAATAAAATCAATAACTCAACTTAGCAAGGTCAAATCCCCTGGTTATGATGGACTCACATTAATCTGCTTCATTAAATTCCAAAATAACTTGACTAATATCATCGAACACATACATGCTATCTTACTAAAAGGGGACATGACTGAAACAATGAAGAAAGGAATGAAAACGATAATTTGTGAGTGAAATGGGTCAAGAGAGGACTGGAAAAAAAACTGGATAGATGGAGCTAAATTAGAAGGTCATGATATTACGGGTCAGTGAGGCAAGGATGCCCATTATTCATTTTGTTATACCCTGCGTCAGTTTAAATACTGTATATATAAATTAATAACAATGAGATCATGAAAGGAATAAAAATACAAAACACGAAAGAAAGAATTAAGGAAGGGTATCAACCCGGACTTCCACTTCATCTTATATAGGAAACTTTAAAAGCACGTGGATTAACCTATGGAAAAAATCGATACAGATTAACTATAAGAAAATATTAGAAAAAGTTTCAACACAGATTTCGGTCATTTTCACTATTAAAGATAATGAACCGCTCCGGTATCATAGTGGCTAGAGCGTCCGCCTCGGATGCAGGAGGTCGTGGGTTCGATCCCCGGTCGAGTCATACCAAAGACTTACAAAAATAGTAGAAACAGCTGCCAAACTTGACGCTCAGCATTAAGAGGTTAGTGTTAAGACTGGTCGGCCTGGTGTCAGGATAATGTGACTGGGTGGGACATCATGCTTCATGTCTGCGGCATGATGCCCCAGTGCTAGACATCACTATAAATTGCCATACTGCAGACATTGTAGCGATATGACTGAAAAATTGTTAAAGCTACGTTTAAAATCATAATCACATCACATCACATTAAAGATAATGGGGAAAAATGCAAGTCACAAAGACGTGTATCTACAGCAAAATACTGTATACAATAAAAAATATCTACATGACAAAAACTTAGCTAGAATCGCAAAAGAAAAAGTAATATATTCTTATGGGTAGAGAAAATTTACTACTTACCAAGTATATTATTCTTATTATTATAATCTGCACAATATACCACAATACACTGCAACAACCCGCACAATATACCACAATCAGATTCTACATTAATCAAAAACAAGTATAAACGTATCTCAGCCTCAACGTAGCCAAACCAAGTTAAACAGTATTTATGTCAACACGTATCAAAATGAAAACATATTCAAATTAAAGCAAATTAAAACATACTCAAATTAAAGTAAACACGAGGTTCAGACATTTCCTAAAGTACCAAGTTAGTAAAAGAAACACAATAATTAACATCGTAAGATTTCATATTGAAATCTGTTTAAAATCATAATCAATAATCATTAATTAATCATAATCATTAATCATTAATAATCTCTCTCTCTCTCTCTCTCTCTCTCTCTCTCTCTCTCTCTCTCTCTCTCTCTCAGACAATCAGTCGCTTGAGCATATACACGTGAATATGCTTTTAATCATAATGTCATTTTGTATTGATTTTCATCCTCAAGAAGTTATGTATAACTTTGAATCATTACAAAAACGAAAATTGGAAAATAAATTCACATTACCTTGCAATTACCGATTCGTGAAATCCATTTATCAGTCTATGTTAGAATCATTGGCAATGTCAACGACACACAAGTAAAACTATTTGCACTTTTTCACTTTCGACAGAATCAGATGATATTATCTTTCTTAATTGCATTACACGATTGTCTATCATCTTTTTCTTTCGTACTCGTGAGACAATGCCATTCTTATCTTTTCAATTAAACGCGCCAAAGAATAGATCGATCTCTATACAAATATATTTCCTCAATGAGTTGCAACCATTTTAAAGAGATGGGATCAAACATAGTAATAAACGGAGACAAACAGAGCACATCATGATGCAACCGTCAGGAGGCAAGGATGTCCCTTATCCGTTCATAAATTTGTTCTGTCAATAGAAATACTAAATATTAAAATTAATAAAAATGCAAACAAGGGAATAAAAAATACGAAAAAGAACTTAATTCTCTACGTAATGTAGATGAATGATGGAATTTCATCAGGGAAGGGTACTTATAAAACTATCTTGATAAGAAATTCATAGAATTTGGTAAATCGTCGGGATCAAGAATCGACGATGATAAACAAGAAGCTATTAATTGGAATCTGGAAAGGAATCACCCTGAACTCCCACTTCATCATATAAAGGAATCTGTAAAGGTATTCGTACTACAGTAGTATTAGAAAACCAGGTTTTCAACTCACTTTGTTTTTTTACCCTCCAAACAAGTATAAATTATAGTCCTAAATTATCCCCCACCCCACCCCCTTTTTTTCAAAATAAAACAGGGTTTTGACTCACCCTCCCCCACCTCTTTTTTTCCCCCTACTACTACCTGTAAACAGGTATTTTGTAACCAAACAAAACAACAGGTGTTGGAATGCGATAAACTCTTTACACAGAGGTGACTAATTTGTTAGAACAGCGCATGTGTGGAATACAATTATTCTAAAGACGGCAAACGGGTTTTACCACAAGATAACAGGATGAAAATTAAACTGTGTGTTAGAACGTTTCAGTTAACAAGGTGGAAATTAAACTAGCATTAGAATGAAAATGATATTATTTTAGTTATATTATATCTTAAGTTTAGATAAAATTTTATGTTACTCATATTTTTTATGATATTTTTTTTCATACTTGCTAACCCTCATTGGTAGAATGTCTGTTAACATATTGTCAATAATACGAAATTCACGTAATAAATCATCCATATTATATTTAACTCCTCGTAGGTAAGACCGGATGTGATCAAGTAGTTTCTTGTAAGTTTTAATTGATGTTAAACAACCGTGCTTCTTTATCAAAAGTCTTGGTTCTACTTTTTTACACGCCGCTGTAAGTGAAACACCAATAGCGGA
>JAEAOA010002045.1:3070000-3237294 GCA_016746295.1 Potamilus streckersoni | reverse complement strand
CTCCAATTTTTTGTAAAATGGGGTCTTTAATTTTTTTTTGGTTAAAATATGAGATTTCGTAGGAAGGTTCCATTTGGCATTCTGAGGCTTTAATCGATTTGGTCGCAAAAATTTGTAGGATTCGCCCTCCCTGCTGCTGAGAGAGAGAGAGAGAGAGAGAGAGAGAGAGAGAGAGAGAGAGAGAGAGAGAGAGAGAGAGAGAGAGAGAGAGAGAGAGAGAGAGAGAGAGAGAGAGAGAGAGAGAGAGGCCTGTATGTCATCAACTGTAATTATGACTTAAAGCAATTACGCGGTTTTATCATAAAATTTGTTTTATCGATATAACAGGACGGCTAATAGTAGATTCTTTAAAAATTTTGTAATTCTGTTTTTTAGAGTAGGTGTATAAAATGTAATGTTCAATTTAAATTTGTGTATATAGTTGATTAAATTGTTATATTGTATATACAAGGAATCTTGTTCTATTCTATATATTTGCTCAAAGCTGTTATTCCATTCATTGTTTTCAATTCTGTGTTATTCTTTACTTGATCTGGGCAATATCACCGTGAACATACATACATACATACATACATACATACATACATACATACATACATACATACATACATACATGCATGCATGCATGCATGCATGCATGCATGCACGCACGCACGCACGCACGCACGCACGCATGCACGCACGCACGCACGCACCTACCTACCTACCTATCTACGTACCTAACTACGTACCTAACTACCTACCTACCTACCTACCTACCTATCTACCTATCTACAACATATAACAAGAGAATAATTTTTGCTAAACCCTGACACCTGCAAAAGGAGTCAAAAAGCAAATGTCCGAATATTTAAATTCAAATGACCCTGTGGCACAATGTTTCCTTAGTTTTTGTAGATGCATATTTATAATGTGTAACATTTTATAACATTTTCTTTTCAAAATATAAAGTAAAATATAGTTTTATCATATGCATAAATTTATAAGTGATTCTTGAAAATAAGTGATCTTCATAAATACGTTTCATAAGATTTTATTTTTATTCGAAATAAATCTGTTTGCAGTTTCTACTATGCTGTTGTTCTCTTTTTGCGTATTCTTATTCTGAAGAGCGCCTTGTGTTTGGATTACTCTAGTCACGCTGGGGTATCAGGTAGGATTAGGAAGACATCTTTTCTTAATGCTTACGCAGCTACAAAGGAGAAGGTACGTGCAATTAAAATTACTTCCTTTTGTATTTTGTTTGCACTGTAAAACATGCTAATTTGCTGCTACTTCTTTTCATTTGATACCAATTCTAATTTGGGTAGACGTGGTGACGTTCTTATTGCATGTTATCTTTGTAATTACATCCTTTAGTTCAAGGTAAGGTTTCGCTAACCTATATTCTAATTTGCAGCATGACTCGATACAACTTAATGAGATAAGTACAGGTAACATTCATAAAAAGTCGACTAAAATGACGTCCAGTCTTATGTTCAGGGAATCACTATGGTAATCAACGAGAAACATAACGACGGAAACAGCCTTGTGTTGTTTTGGAAGTTTAGAAGATGTACAGCATATTATAAAAAATTCCGTCAATACATAAAATACAAATAAGCGTCAGAAAATGAAGCATCATCGTTCCAATTGGATAAAAAAAAAAACGTTTTGCATATGAGAAAATATATTTTTTAAAAACCAATTTTCCATGTAGACTATATACGGAAGAATAATTTCTAAAACTGATACCAAAGGCGATGGTTTATTGTTTCATTGAGGAAAATCTCATGCAGGTTTCAAGCCATTTGAATGATGTTTACCGATTCATTGAAGATAACTATCATTATTATTTTTTTGCTTTGTTTTTTAACAACAACAAAAATTGTGCGAACAATACACGTCTCTTACTTTTACATCCACATGTAAATTATGTTATTTTTGAAAACTTGATAGTTTCATAAAATACAGATGTTAATAAATCTGAAAATTCTTTACACTAATTAATAAATGTAGATTCAACTAGACGATTTAATACGATTAAACATAGAAAATAGACATTTCGAGACAGAAAAAGTGACCAAACTTTCATGGATGATACAATTGTTGCCTTCGGATTTCGGTTGAAAACAAAGATTCATCAATCCCAGAAAAGTTTTCTAATATTGTTGTGGTTTTTAAAACATTGTATCAGCCGAGATGAAAACACCAGTATTTGCTATATTATGATTTTGTTAATTTTCTGCATCTTTAACGGACTAGTCTTATGAAAACACCCAATAGTGCTTAAGAGTGTGCTATACATGTTTGTCTGCCTGGCTGCCTGGCTGCCTGACTGTCTGTCTGTCTGTCAGTATGTATGTATGTATGTATGTATGTATGTATGTATGTATGTATGTATGTATGTATGTATGTATGTATGTATGTATGTATGTATGTATGTATGTATGTATGTATGTATGTTGTCAATAGGCATTAAAATTTTCTTTAACTTACAAACTTTTAAAATATACAAGATATGAACTGTAAATTTAGGTCCTTACCCTCCTGATACATGTTAGTGCCAAAAGTGCCATTTCGTTGAAACTGAAAGTAAGACGATAGAATAACAAAAATGGACCAGTAGACGGAAATGCAACCAACATTAAGTTCCTAGCGTTAATGAGGACAGACAATCGAAGTATATTTAAAGCAAGCAATCGTGCTCGAATATGTATCACTCATTACTTAAAATCGCGGAATGTTTTGCCTGTCCACCTGTTTATCCATTTTTCCATTCGTTTTCCTTTTATCCACTGTTATCTTTAAATGACATGGCAGTTTTGGTACTAAAACTCACCAGCAGAAAAAATAAATTATGGAATAATATTTACTGATTATATATTTCTATTTTGTTTAGCAGGTGGAGTGAGACAGAGTCTAGGAACGTCTTACGGCACCTGGCGTGTGTACATGAGGATGACATAATGCTTTAGAGAAGACGGCATCCAGTGCTTTTGATAAATGAAAATAGAACATAATTAGACGTCGTATAAATATATAAAGTAATTTACCTGTCAAGATTATGGTCTTCACACTATTACAAAAAGATAACTCTGATAATATTTATATTATATTTATTGTTCGAGTTGCTTCCCCTATATTACAACCTCTCTTCACATTTGTAAATGGTCATGGTATAATCTATTAAAACTAATGGCAGAAGATTTTATTATAAAAATGAGCTAATCTTTACTTTATTCTACATTTGTTAAAAATCAGTTACAAAACATTTTGGAAAATGATGTGAAACAGAGCTGTAGATTTTCTTGCTCGCAAGAAACAGAATGCTGCACAACGCATGTTACAACATAAATTATTAGCACAAAATATCCCTCACGATACCGACATAATAATCTTTGACAGAATTCAGGAAATTGAAGCCTGATCAAAATGTATAACAGTATAAAACTTCACATCAAAAATTCAAAAACAAATGTAGTATATTTAAATATTTATGTAAACAGATAAAATGTGTATCTGTCTCTTTTATATATATATATATATATATATATATATATATATATATATATATATATATATATATATATATATATATATATATATATATATATATATATATATATATATATATATATATAAAAAGAATACAAATCATATGGCGAATAACAACCCTCTCAAGCGTACTGGATCCACCAAGGGATCACGTTTGTCAGGGATTAATTAAAATAGATGCAATAAACTGACGACGAACAGTACGAAACTAGTAACTAACTAGCCTAAGCGCTTTCGACTCTTAATGAATCTTTTTCAAAGGCAAATACAAAACATAGTTACGACAAACAAATAAACACAAAAACGTTGTGTTTGTAAACCTCTACATTTCTATCTTCACATGTGCTAAAACTATAAATACAACCAGCTTGTATAGACTAGTTGCGGAAACTGAAAACGTTGTATAATTCCCTAAACTTGAGGGAAAGCTCTTAGCATCGGTTGAGCGTACACCATACCAGTGGGTACGCTTTATCGATGATATAGAAATGAAGTGGCAGTATGGAAGAGAAAGTCTGGATGACTTCATATCAAAGGCAAACAACTTCCATCCTTCAATAAAATTCACGGCAGAAATTTCCAACTCAAACCATGTTTTCCTGGACACAACAACCAGACTGGTGTAAAACAAATTACACACAGACATCTACTCGAAACCAACCGACAAACACCAGTATCTTCTCCCAACCAGCTGTCATCCAAAACACTGCATTAAGAACATTCCATATAGCCAGGCACTGAGGCTACGCAGAATTTGCTCCGACGATGAAAGATTCCTAGAAAGGTCTGAAGAGCTGGCTAAACATTTAATTTACCGAGGCTACGACAAAGACCTGATTGCGGAGGCAATCCAAAGGGCCAAACAAACAAACCGTGATGCCCTACTCAGATATGGACAGAAAGAAAAGGTTGATAGGATACCATTTATTCTGACTCATCACCCAGACAATCCCAAAGTAGGTAAAATCATCGCAAACCACTGGCCAACCGTGCAATCGTCAGACATACTAAACTTAATACTTCCGAACAAACCTGTAGTAGCTTACCGGAGACCAAAAAACCTAAAGGACATCCTAGTCAGGGCCAAGCTAACAACAATCGCTACTAAAAACCAACCTAGTCAATCTGGACCCTGTGGCGATAAAAGATGCAAAACCTGTCAACATATGATAGAGACCAAGACATTCACTAGCACAGTGACTAAAGAAAAACTAAACATACATGGTCCAAACAAAACGTGCAAAACAGAGAATGTGATTTATCTCATCACATGTAAGATCTGTGGCCTTCAGTACGTGGGAGAAACTGAAAAGCTACACATAAGGATAAACCTTCATAGATCTGATTGGATGACAAAAAAGCTGTACAGAAGCTCATTCGCAGAACACTTCTCCTCCCCATGCCACACTTTCAGTGATATAATACTTATCGCTATTGCTAACAACCACAGCTGGAGTTCCGAAACCAGGAAGGAAAAGGAATCATACTGGATACGCCGCCTTAGAACATTGAAACCAAGCGGTCTAAACCAAGAAGACTAGAAAATGAAAACTATGCACTAGTAGAATTTAACATTTTCTAAATCTTCTTATTATCCTTCAATTTTTACTGTAAGAATAACCGGTATAGAATCAAATATCCGGGATATAATCTGCGTTACATATGTACACAAAGTAAAAATAGATGTCGCTTTGGCTTTTAGACTTTTAGGGAATTATACAACGTTTTCAGTTTCCGCAACTAGTCTATACAAGCTGGTTGTATTTATAGTTTTAGCACATGTGAAGATAGAAATGTAAAGGTTTACAAACACAACGTTTTTGTGTTTATTTGTTTGTCGTAACTATGTTTTGTATTTGCCTTTGAAAAAGACTCATTAAGAGTCGAAAGCGCTTAGACTAGTTAGTTACTAGTTTCGTACTGTTCGTCGTCAGTTTATTGCATCTATATATATATATATATATATATATATATATATATATATATATATATATATATATATATATATATATATATATATATATATATATATTTATATTCTACTCAGTAAGGAGTATACTATATTTATGAAATATGCGATGCGGTCTCGCTGCTTAGTTTACTTGCGCAAAGACGACCAATCACGTACGTTAAGGCGAATAATGTTTTTCATCATCAGATATAAAACTTTTTCGTTAGAAAGCTGCATGGTTGACCATGTACATGCACGTTTTGGGACGGCATCTAGAGCTCGTTTAATTGCAGTTACGCAATGCTGAGTAGCAACATTAAGTATACTTGTAGTTAGGATAATCAAATTATGGATTCAAATCAATAAGTAAGTGCGCTGAATGCACATTTTGTTTGCGGTGGGGGTGGGGTGGGCATACCATATGGCGGTACTAACTGGCGAAAGTTCTCTCATCACTAGTATGCAAATCACAATTTATGAATTAACTGTGCCAAGGCATCATATTGAAAACTGATTTATCTACATGAACATTACAATGCTACACTGTTATATGTTCGACATATCTATGGTCATATTTTAGCACTACATTTCAGTGTGCTCACCAAAACAGGATAAGACGACAGCCATGAAAAAGTAAAGGTACAGTTATAATTTGTTTATTTTTCAAGTAAATACGTATTTTTAATTCTTCATTTTAGTGAATACTAACTTTTCATGGTTCTGTCGATGTATGAATTTGTGGATTAAGGAAGGGCAGTTTCCACAGACTGACTATTGATATCTTTAATGTTTGTCACAACCACGAAATTCAGGAAATTTGGTACGGCATTGATATGGTTAATTTAAAGAACTAAATTCAGAATTAGCTTACCTTATGCTGCGAATGCAGAAATATTTCTCGCTAAATATGATTTTTGGTGGACCCGAATAGTTAACTCTACAAAAGGCACGTTTTATCAGATTTATTATGTCATGTTAACCAGATTTTATTGCAACAAGACCGTATATTCAATTACAACAATATTGTATAGTCCTGGCTTCAAATTACAAGAATACTGTATCGTCAATTATAACAATACTGTTTAGTTAATTACAACAATATTTTATGTCAATTACAACTATACTGTATGTTCAATTGCAACAATGCTGTATAATCAATTACAACAATACTGTATGGTCAATTACATACATACTATAAGGTCAATTGCGACAATATTGTATACTCAGTTACAACAATACTGTAGGTCAATTACATCAATACTGTATTGTTATAGTTTCTATTACAGCAATACTGTATAGCTCTTTACAACAATACGTTATAGCTAATAGCAACAATACTGCATAATTAATTGCGATGGGCCGTTTGGTAAATTACAACAATATTGTATATTCCAATACAACAATACCATTTAGTCAATTACAACAATACGGAGTCGTCTTAGATTCTATTACAAAAATACTGTATTGTAAATTACTACAATACTGCATAGTTGGTAACACTAGTACTCTATACATACATACATACATACATACATACATACATACATACATACATACATACATACATACATACATACATACATACATACATACATACATACATACATACATTCCTACTTACGTACATACAACATATAACAAGAGATTAATTTTTGCTAAACATTGACACCTGCAAAAGGAGTAGAAAAGCAAATGTCCGAATATTTAAATTCAAATGACCCTGTGACACAATGTTTCCTTAATTTTATATATGCACTTTAGAACATTTTCTTTTCAAAATATAAAGTGAAATGTGGTTCTATCATATACATAAATTTATAAGTGATCCTCGAAAATAGGTTATCTTCTGAAATACGTTACATGACATTTTATTATTATACGAAATAAATCTGCTTGCAGTTTCTATTATGATTTTCTCTTTTTGCGTATTCTTATTCCGAAGAGCGCCTTGTGCTTGGATTACTCTAGTCACGCTTGGGTATCTGGTAGCATTAAGAAGACATCTTTACCTGTTGAATAGGCTAACCCACTACAGCCTAAGACCTATTAACTATACTAACCCTGTATATTCTAAGACATATTAAATAGACTACCCCAGATAGTCCAATACCTATTGAATAGACTAACCGCAGATTTCCTAAGACCTACTATCCCAGATAGTCCAAGACATATTGAATAGAAAAACCCCAGATAGCCTAAGACCTACTGAATGGACTACCCCAGATAGTCCAAGATATATTGAATAGACAAACCTTAGATAGTCTAAGAGCTACTGAATGGTCTACCCCATACAGTCCAAGACATATTGAATAGACTAACCCCAGATAGTCTAAGACTTACTGAATGGACTACCCCAGATAGTCCAAGACATATTGAATAGACGAACCCCAAATAGCCTAAGACCTACTGAATAGACTACCACAGATAGTCCAAGACATATTGAATAGACTAACCTTAGATAGCCTAAGAGCTATTGAATGGACTACCCCCGATTGTCCAAGACCTATTGAATAGACTTACCCTAGAGAGCCTAAGAGCTATTGAATGGACTACCACAGATAGTCCAAGACCTATTGAATAGACTTATCCCAGAGAGCCTAACAGCTATTGAATGGACTACCCCAGATAGTCCAAGACCTATTTAATAGACTAACCCCAGATAGCCTAAGAGCTATTGAATGGACTACCCCAGATAGTCCAAGACCTATTGAATAGCCTAACCCCAGATAACCTAAGACCTACTGAATGAATTAATCCAAATAGCCAAGATCTATTCAATAGAATACCTAAGATAGCCTCAGACCTATTGAACAGACTACCCCAGACAGCTTAAGACCGATTGCATTGAATACCCCAGATAGCCTAAGGCCTATTGAATAGACTACCTGAGATAGCCCATGACTTTTTGAACAGGATGAACTCTAACTGGTGGGTTGGTATTTTTTGCGTATGTTGATAATGTTGTGAATGATGCTGATACCAATATTCCTAAGAAATGGAAAGGTTTATCGTAATTATGGTATGATAGTAAATCTCAAAAACAAAAGCAATGATTTTGACAAGATGAGGATGTATAAAACATCTAAACTTTGTACTATGGAAATGACTACTTCATTTGAACAATTCATAAATATGTAGAGAAAATGTTTTCTTTTACTCAAGAATGCATGAAATCCTAGCTGAAAAGGATACAAGACTGGCCGGGTTGAAAAGTTTTGCATATAAATGTAAATGTACAGATTTTTAAACAATGCTCTGTTTCATTGTTCACTTAATTCTATAAAGTTTTTAAGTTAGTTCTGAAATATGGGGATATGAATATATTTATTTTGTCGCAAATGTTAAGATGAATGTTTGTAAGTATATTGCTAGAGTAAACAAAACTACCACAAATGCCACTTCACTAGGAACGTTGGGCCCTTTTATGTGAGAAGAAGTATCGGGCAAACGTTATCAATAACGTTAAAGTTTTAAATAATAATTTATCGTATAACATGTTCAAGTGATTTTCTGAATTAGATAACTAGCGATACTCGTATCAAATATTTCTTACATTAGCATTTAGTGATGTGTGTTTACTCGAGAGGTCGAAAACGAAACTATATTTGTTTCAGATGAGAAATATTAATATGTATTAATGTCACGACGTGGCAATTGGAGATAAAACACGGTTTGTTCCACTTGA
Organism: Potamilus streckersoni; assembly: GCA_016746295.1. NCBI lineage: Eukaryota > Metazoa > Mollusca > Bivalvia > Unionida > Unionidae > Potamilus > Potamilus streckersoni. The sequence goes on along the minus strand of JAEAOA010002045.1, from coordinate 3,228,121 downwards.
GAACGAATACGTAGTATCACGACGTGGCAGGGGCAATCAGAGATAAATGAGAATGGTAAGTAACATTATACAGAAGCGTTTTTTTCTGTTCTGAAAGCTTTTTGGTGTCGAAAATGCCTTTTAATTTGGAGTTGCTTTAGTTAGACTGAGCTGTTAAAGTCACGCTTTGGCTAAATCGGTAGTTAGCATAACAAATATTCAAAGGCAGAAAATATATGATAGATATAGTCTTCTAGGTGGTATTTGCCAGGTCGAAGATGAATTTCATTTTAAATAAGTCCATTGTATATAGATTCGAGATCAATATTTTAATATATTCCTTAATGGTAGTGTAAGTTTCAAAAGTATTTGCAAACCATTGACAAAATAATATATCGGACCATTAAGAATACTGAAGAATTTATTATGTGTCAATTGTTTCATTTATTTCTTAGACACTTTCAGCGATATATTGCAAATACATCTTCAGTGCTGAGTAATTTACCTTGCAGTTATTGATATATTGCAAATACATCTTCAGTTTTGAGTAATTTACCTTGCAGTTATTGATATATTGCAAGTACATCTTCAGTTTTGATTAATTTACCTAGCAAGTTATTGATATATTACAAGTACATCTTCAGTGCTGAGTAATTTACCTTGCAAGTTATTGATATATTACAAGTACATCTTCAGTGCTGAGTAATTTACCTTGCAAGTTATTGATATATTACAAGTACATCTACAGTGCTGAATAATTTACCTTACAAGTTATTGATATATTTCAAGTACATCTTCAGTGCTGAGTAATTTACCTTACAAGTTATTGATATATTAAAATACATCTTCAGCGTCGAGTAATGTACCTTGCAAGTTATTGATAATTTACAAGTACATCTTCAGTGCGGAGTAATTTACTTTTAAGCAATTGATATAGCAGCAGGGTGGGTGAACGGACCAATTTTGGAGCAGGCATTTTTGAAAATAAAGCTTCCTACAAAAACGAAAACACAAGACCGATAACTCTATACCGAGGCCTATAACCGACTAAGATGTCTCTCTAACTGTGGTAGCTCATTTTTGTTATTTTATCATTGAAGCTTGTGTTTTAAAATTTTTATGCGATCTCTTTTTTCCAACCGGTCATCACCCTTCCTGCAGCTGTCTCCTCAAACAAAATTTTATCTAGACCTACAGGATACCTCGTTTGAGGATCGGGTAATTGTAAATTTATCATGATAAATTCATCAGGAACCGCTAGCACTTTTGAGAAGTTTTCAAACTTAATAATATCAATGTCTCCTGAACACCAAATCTGGTGTATGTTTCGCAGAATATGTATATTGACTCCACTAAACACAACAAAAAGATTGTAGTTATCTCTGATCACTATAGCTGTTTGTGTATATCGCTGAGTAAAATATATAATATCGGTATTTTGGGTCTGCCTCGTGAAAATATCCGAGCTGGATTTGTTTGTCTATCAGCAGATCATCGTGTATTCGAGATTATTAATATATCCATCAAGATCATCTACAGATAGGACCTCATCAAATATCATTGATATATCAATAATATCCTTACCGCCCTCGTCCAACAATTATGAACTTTCATTAAAATCTTTAAGCACGTCGTAGCATCGCTGATCAACTAAAGATTGTGCTACTGAATACAACTGAATACAACTTTGCAGCAGTAATTTTTGTAAAAATAAAGCTTCCTACAAAAATGATGCTACAAGGTCAATCCAATCGAAGCCTCTAACCGACCGAGACTTCTCTAACTGCGTTAGCACATTTTTATTATTGACATTTTTGACGTTTGTGTTTTCGTTTTTTATGCGTGTTCCTTTACCAGTCGGGCACTCTTTTTTTGTCATCGTCCTCCCTGCTCAAGTGTAGTGTAATTAAATCATTATTATATAAATAATAATACTAACCTTGGAATCTCACACATCTAAACTAAATCATCAGCGACTGGAGGCAATTAAGAAATATCTCCCAGTCCGTGATTCTCTCAAGTAACGACTACAAGCTCGTCAGGATTCTCAGGTGGAATTTACAGAGGTTACATAACAGTTATTAAACCAATTGTTGAACAAACAAAAACAAATTGTTACAGCAACTGAGGCAGCATAAAAAGCTCGTGATATTGCTGGCCGTCTTCAAGCAGCTCAACCACCTTTTCAGCAACCTCCTCAACCACAAAATAAAGTTCAATCACAACCTGAACCACCAAAAAACAGAATTAACATTATAGATAAATTCATGCCTGACCGTATTGCCGCAATCAAGGATCGAACTCAAATACTTGATATTGCCGCGTTTGGATATTGTGAAAGAGACAAGCATGTTAAATCTGAATATATGAAAAATATGAGAGCTACCGATTGGAGTAGGGATATATATCGCATCGCTACTGATACTCCGCAAATAAGATCTGATAAGGATATAACTAATTTTTTATATTTTTAACCGGGAAGAAGATGAGTACATTTGACAATCAAGGCAGGAATGGAGACAAAAATAAGAAGAAAAAAGTAGAAACTTGAAGAAGCAAAGCAATCAAGGAAACGAAAAGAAAAAGAAGTGAAGTAGAAACTTAAAGAGGTTGAACGTGCAAGGAAACAATAAGTGAATGTTTGGAATCCAAAGACATAAGACAAAGGAAAGAATTATGTTCACCAAGGAAAAAAGAAGCAGAAGAAACAACTGGAAATTGTCTGAGCAATTGGTTCACTCGAGGAAGTGTTTTTGATACTCATGTCTCAATAACGTTATTGCTGTTGAACCACTAGAAACTGATTGGCCGAAAACGAGCTGGCAACAATTCCCCAAAAATCATTAATGAAACAGCTGATATTTGTCAGGAGGTATCATGGATATCAAGGTTTATCGGTCTCCTCTTGATGAAATCGTTGACCATTGAAGGTATACAAATATACCAGTGACCAGAAAACAAGATGATCATACATAATACTCAATGTGGACCGATCATGGCCAGGGTGAAAAATTCGCTATTACCAACATATAAAGTTACCTACGGAGATAGCCTTGATGTTGTTGTTCAGGGCATATTCAGAAAAATAGCTATAAAAGCAATACCTATTGCAAAGCAATTGGGGATAAATGCTATTGACGCTGTTTTTGATAAAGGTATTGATGCTGTTGGTAATTTTGTCGGTAAAGTATTCTCGGCAATCAACGACAGATTAGTACGAATAATACGCAGACCGTAGGCGGTCCGATCAAATCCACTAAAATTACCCAGCACAAAAGTTATGCCTGCAAATCTTAGTAAAATAATAAATCAAGCTGCGAATAAAAACAACTAGCAACAGTTCCTGGTGTACACCTATTCAGAATAAGAAAAAATACAACTGCTAGTATAATAACAGGAAATGTTTGTCGTATCAGACGATAACAAATATAATAAAGATGTTTAAACGAGTTTCTGATTCCGCATTTGATATGGACGCATTAGTTCTCAAAGATGAATCATTGTGTGATTATCAGCATTATTCGTTTGATTCACGAGCGCCAAATCAGCATGGGCAAATTGAGCTGCAACTTCAAGATACAAACAATTTGTTTTCTACCTACTAAAGTATTTATTAAAGTAGAAGGTGCAATGTTAAAAACAGATGATATTAAATGCGGAGCTGATGTTATAGTTGGTTTTATTAATAATGGCATCATGGCGTTGTTGACAGTGCCACTTACAGCATCGATGGAAGACCCACTGAATCATGCCGGAAAGACGTCGACGTTGCCACAATGAAATTGGGTCTAGCAAGATACTCCGATGATTATTCAATATCATCTGGTACGTCAATGATATATGTCAAGGATTCTTCTCATCACCCCAATAACATACATTCGATCCCCGGTCGAGTCATAACAAAGACTTACAAAAATGGTACTAACAGCTGCCGCGCTTTACGCTCAGCATTAAGAGGTTAATGTTAGGACTTGTTGGCCTGGTGTCAGGATAATGTGACTGGGTGGGACATGATGCTATATGTCTGCGGCATGATTCCCCAGTGCTAGACATCGCTATAAACTGCCACACTGCAGACATCGTAGCGATATGACTGAAAAGTTGTTAAAGCTACGTTTAAAATCAAAATCACATCAAGTCACTCGGAAACACATGAATTTATTTAGACAATATGTCGTTGATATAAACCTTTGAGCTCGTGTGACAACAGCTATTGCTAATTAAAGAGAATTCGCTGTTATTCTCTCAGACAAAACAATGTTGCTTGAAGGTGTTGGTGGATGATTGAGAGTCACTGATGCCACAGTAGAAAACATGTAATTAAATCATCTATAATATAATAATGTAACATCATCATGTTAGTGTCAGCCTGATTCCTGGTCAGATTAAAAAACTACAATCAATATCAAAAGGGAATTTTGGAATAAACATATCACTGAAAATCAGTATAGATCGCAGGCGGTCCAAATAAACTATCTCTGACTGAACGTCAACTCGGGCACTTCAATGAGGCCAAACGATCATAGACCGCCGTACGAATAAATCGTTGTGCAGTTGTCATTAAAGACACAATCCAGACGGATGGCATATTTCCACTACTCGCAGCTATACCAGCCTTAATAGCAGTTGCTGCCCCATCTGTTGCAAAAGAAGCTGTACTTGGTGCTGTTGCAACTGCTGATTGGGTGACATTAAAAAAACATCAGGGCACGTAATCAAGACTTCCAAATAATGGGAAAGGTCTAAGACTGGCTGGATTTCCCCATTCGTGTACGGTCAGTCCACAAGGATAGATATGAAACTCCTCGGGACACTTCGCTAATTATTTATATGTCCAATTTTGATTTACTGGATGCTGCTAAGCGATTAAATATTAACATCTTCAGAGAAGCTTTTTGTTTGGTCAATTACCGACACAACTAAACTGTGCTGAAACCAGTATTATTATTCTCGAATTTGTTTATAAGTACTCATTGGGTTGCATACGCGATTGATGTATGAGGAGTTATTTCTTTGGATTCGTACGGGCTACCTCCACCCCCCCAATAGAATTTTTAAAATATGTCAGCGGGTGCAAAACACTCCAATCAACATTACCAACAACGACAGTAACTGATCCACCAATATGCAGCCGTGAAGTAATTGCTGTACTCGAAGCTGTGTCAACGTCAACGACTCCGCCTCATAACGTCGTGCACGACTATACCACCAGACGATATAGCCGTACACCGTCGTTTTAAACAGGTCTTAGTGAATATTCAATGACATATATTTTTGGAAGATCTTATCGGAGTCTCAAACCTCAAGGTGAATTATCCAAATGCGCAATTATTGATCATATCAGGGATGAATGTTCAATCTTATGAACCTTGTAGATGTGGACCAAAATGATGTCGTTTCTCATGATCAATAAGGATGATTAAAGGCCAGTAATATCCTGTTGCGAGTTCCGGATGCAACCGAAAATAACTTAGCGATATTTACTAAGAATTATAAATATAAAAAACTCAAGGAATCAGTCTAAACACTCACGGGAGAGATTTGCTGAACGCATCAGAAACAATTGGAGATATTATTTATGGCGATCTTAATATAAGAAGAAATGCAATTATCGATGTGAGGGAAGCAAAATCAGACGATGTAGCAACATAAATATACGTAGACAGCATCAACAATACGATAAAAAACTGAGATCTATGATTGTTTGATATCCGCCAGTGATACAGTGACTGGTTCTCTGAATATAGCTAATAATAAAATTACTGGTCTTAAAGAGCCAGAATTAAATAATGATGCTGCAACGAATAAATACGTCGACAATACCAACATCCCAATAATGACATCGCTGATACAATGACGGAATGACCACATTTAGATCTGAATTTTCTATTCAGGTACAAACGTTTTTGAATTTTTGTAGTGTTACGAAATGGCTCGTTCTATGTAACATAAAAGTGCACACAACAAGCTTTACTAATTTAAACAATTATACAATTTATTTTACTAGGATACAAAATAATGTAAATTGTTTAAAACAAAACTAACGGTTTATAGGAATGATCCAAATTTTGTTCAAAAAAATTAAAAAAATATAAGTCCTGAAAAAAGTTCTAAACACAGTCTAAAGTATGATGTTCCGTTCCAAAATTGCGGTTGACCACGTCAGACGAAGGCTAACTGCAATTTCCAGACTTTTTCACAAAAAACAATGTATGTGTTGTCCCGTTCCAAAATTAGGAAGAAGATGTCCAAATAGGCAAAGTTATAAAGAAGTGAAGAATAGTTCCGCTAACACGGCATGTTATTTTACGTAGACATAATAACGAATTCTTCTTCTGGCACAACAAATTAAAAGTTGTATGACTCGACTCGACTACGACAGTCTGTCCGTGACTGTTGACTCTCGAACAGGACAGTTTGTATGTAACTGTATATGAATCACAAAATCTCAAAGCATATATGGGAAGGCTAATGCGTAGCCGGAACTACACTTGAACGAGGAAGCATACAATTTCCCAATACTTCTGAACAATGAATTTTTGTTATCATACACAGTACGTGCCATCATGAATTACATCTACGACTCAAGCAAACTTATCAAAAAAATGTTAGACGATATAACGAAATAAAATTAAATAAAAAGATTTATACAAAATTGATTCCTTAACGCACTTGAACTCCAGGGTCGTAACAGTCGAAAAACACATAGAGCTATTAGTGAATATTTTAAGTCCAGCTGTTATCGACATTAAGCTCTCCAAACAAAAGATTGCCGACGACATCAAAAGAGATTACCGATGGTACAGTTCCACAAAATAAATCCATTAATCATCCCGTTAAGATTTTTGGCATATACAGATTTTCAGTGCACGACATTTGTTCTATAACAACCACACTTTCTCTGCAACGTTGATAGCCAGTAAGTGGATTCTATGGATGTATGTTAGTAGGTTAGTAGTACTAGTGCAAGACGACGAGGAAACATTCGTGGAGAAAACCGACGAAAAATTTCGGCTTGATTTGCTGATGGTGTCTTGAATTAGTCACTGTACTACAATTTACCTTAATTATGTAATGAACAAATCGATTGTCTTTGTTGCAGCGCACCATTACAGATATATACAAGTGTGTTTGTTACAGACCCATCAGAAAATATGATTTACGAATACACAGTGAAGCTAAAAAGAATACAAACGTCCTGACCTAATTTTGTATATTCTATATCTGACGTAGTTGCTGGAAAAGAAACTGTAATCGGATTATTATCAACGTCATACATAATAGCATGAGTATTAGAAATTCGTGATACAGTTATAATCGGTGTTGCTGGTGTCCTTGATATCATCGCAAAAATTAAAACCACTTGTGTCGATGATAAATTACACAAATATCAAATATTACGGTAAGCGGCAACATACGCGCATTCCTAATTATTATTGCTGATATCATCAGTGCTCATCAACGGAATAATAACATATCAGGAATTCGCAAAAATAATTAAGGTTTACCATGAAGCAACTAGAAATCAAACCATGTTGACAATATCAAGGACAGAATCATCATAACTTAAATGAGGAAGTAAATAAAAATATCACTAATTGCTACGCCACAAGAATTACAAGAACAAATCGTCGCTAATACAACACCACCAACAACCACGATGATATCAGCGAGCTCAACCGATCCTGATTTTGATGATTGTTTTCCAGCGGCAATTCCAGCAAAAGAAATAGCATTAGCATAATCGCGAATATATTACAGCTAGCCAAATATTAGATCAAAGTCGAAAAGTAGGTTGTCCGCAAACATCATAGTGTTTTCTTATAAAAATAAACCAAATGAAACTCCTGACTGGCATGTTGTTGGTATTCATACTCGCAGTTATCGAAGAGAACATATTAATAGTGAATTCCGTCGCAGGATTAAATCTATCACAGGAAAAGAATCCAAAATGGATGTCACAGTTCATGAGAAAACATTATCAGCGACAATAGAAATATCTACACCCTACTAGATATATAACAGTCATTGATCAGAACTGAGGATGGCCAGAGGCACAACCACAGCACCAGCAGCGATACCACATCAACATGGCGATTACGTTTCAGACAAGAGAATATTTTACTGTCACACACTTCAAGAATCTAGAAAATCTCGTCCGTGGAAGAATACGGAAGTACCTGATATAGATACTGGTGAGCAATTGTATTTTACCTCGTCAGATGGTACAAAACTCCATAAATTAACAAAACAATTTATATGATTTTGATAATAGAAAATCATTCATCGATAAAAAGTTTATTACATCATTTTCCGACGTCATCAAGTCCGATCCTAAATAAGCAAGCAACAAACAACAAAATTTATTTTCGTGTCGCACAATATTACAATGATGACACGAAGCAACATATCATCTCAATGATACAGCATCTAAACCATGTTACATTAAAAAACTTATCATTGAAAGAATATTTGCAGACGTGATGAATTCATAAATACTAGAGAATTCCTAGTGATCATACTTAAATAATTGTTTTTCAGACCCTAAGCGATCACAGAATTAGAAGTACCAACATTCGTATTACCAGGATTTAACGACGATAAACTGAAACAAATAATAGTTGACGATATAGATCATCGGTGAATACTGTCCCCAGATTATGGCGGCATTTAGAAAAATAACCCCATCGGCATTTCTAAATAAATATTTTTATCTGAATAAATCTGAATCAGAATGACAAATAAAAATAAAACATTTCTAAATGAGAACAAACATAAAAATCTCATTCTGAATAATATTATAATCTGAATATTATTAAAACAGAATAAATATTATTATTATGTGTTGTCACTTTCACTTTTACAATCTCTATTGACTTTTGTCAGTGACTTTGTTATCTAGTTTACAATGTACATACATTTTGTCAGCTATCGCATACATGAACTTACAATATATTTTGTTTTGTATTCACGTGATAATTTTTATTTCACTTTCTCAATCGCGTTTGAGATTGCTTCATGGCTGGATGATGTAATTTAATAGATCTGTATTCAGCCGCTACTGTATATCTCCCATCATGTTCCGTTTCTGAAGCACTTTAAAATCATTTGTGAGTATTTTAGGATCCAATTGATCCGATGATTATATATCATCATTACTTATTTTTTAATCTCAAAAATAATTGAAGCTAATATTTTCAGAGTTCATTATCTGACATATAGCTGTTTAAGATAAAAATATTTTTGAATCTGAATCTGAATAAAAATATAAAATAAATTTAAATCCGAACCTGAATAAAATTATTAGATATTTCTTAATCTGAATTAGAAAAAAAAATATGAAATAAAAAACTCTGAATCAGAATAAAAATACAAATAATTTTAAATCTGAATGAGAATAAAAATTAAAATATATATTTCTGAATGGGAATAAAAAACAAAAATACAAATAAATCTGAATCAGAATCAGAATAAAAATTAAAAAATACAAAATAATCTGATTAAGAATAAAAAAAAAAATAAATCTGAATAAAAACTGAAAAAAATAAACAGGATCAAAGATGAGCGGTTACATTCCACGGGGTTCCTTTATTTGACAATATTTGCCGTTCCATAAGTTTTTTTATGAGGACTTTCTAATGGACGATGGAAACATTTCACGAAGCTTTTTTCTTTCTGGCTGACATTGTTTTTGAATGTCCTTTTGTGATGTAGCCTTGAATGAGGTTGAGATCTCATTACTGCTTCTGTTTATTTTGGAGGCCCTAGTCTTCAATGAAACCCTAAATGCGAAACAAAATTTTAAACATTCAGACAATTGTCTAGGCTTCACAATTTCATGCACTACCTATCTGACCCCAGAGAGAGTGAAAAGCAACACCTACCAAGTTGTTGGACAACATTAAGAAGATGTAAATTAGCTCTTCTCCTGCTGGAGCCCCAAATTAGTAATGCGCCAACCGTCGACAAATTTGTCTGACCTCGAGCATGAGAATCCGCCACGATAGCTGTGAACCACGGATCATCGTTACAGATATAGGCTTGAAACATTTATACGAAGTTACTTAACGGGCAATTCCTGCAAGAAATCAGTATCCTGAATAAATCACAATTGATGTGTTATTGCGTTAACTGCAACGTGGATTGAGTTCAAATTTCAAACACTGTATAAATTATCTGCATTTAATAATCGCATATATATTTATATAATTCAATACATTTGCCGGATGTCATCCCGGGACTAACGTACCTGGAAAATCTTAAACTAACTTATCTGGAATACACTGAAGGGATCGCGTGGTTTGTTTTCCTGAATTTATCAGGAACGAAGTCAAAAGATGCAACGTACAAGATAGAGAGAGAGAGAGAGAGAGGGGGGGGAGAGAGAGAAAGAGAGAGAGAGAGAAAGATATATATATATATATATATATATATATATATATATATATATATATATATATATATATATATATATATATATATATATATATATATATATAGAGGGACACACCTGACTTTGCCAAGAACAGAGTCCCCCCATGTAGTGAATGACTGAGTTAAGCGTGGCAAGAAATACAGTCTGAGGCACAACAAAATAAATAATCACGGAAATTACAAGCGGGGAAACTGTCTGATCACAGTGTCGGAGAAATCTTTGCTTTACAGATTTATATCCATTCATCCGGAATGTTTCTGCGCAGAACTGAAAGACAACTACAGCAAAATTCAAAACTGAGTTAGAGTAAAGGTTTGTCGATGTCTGTATCAAACACAATCAGGAGATACAAAAGTATTATTTTTTGATTGTATTTCTTTCGAATGCACAGATCTGTGTATTTTATCCGCGACACGTCGACTGAAGGTGTGATGGTATCAAAATATTTTCTAGCTGCATTCATTGATTGAAATATTATTTCTTAGCCAGTCTCCACGTTCAAAGATTTAACGACATTTTGTGTTTATCGTGATTGCCAGATTTACCAAATTTATAATTCCGACTGAGCTAATTAATTAATCTAAGAGTTATCAAGTTTCTTGCCACTGATGTGACGAATCACAAAAAAGTGTTCGATTAGTCCACGGAAACAGTCATATATAAATTTATGATATAAATATGTTTCTTTTCCAACAGTAAATCTGAGATAACCGACTGTTTTTTTTTCATTCGACATTTCCTGATGATGTTATCACGAGTTGCGACATAATTTTCATTGATGGGATGCTTCAAAAATCCATTTTGCTTCATTCATATAATACTATTGCTTGTCTAAATTACTATTTTATTGTTGGAGTGAAAATCTGGCTTTTTTATGCCAGCAGCGTTGTTACCGGTGTTATTTTTAAAATTATAATATCGTTTCAGTGCTCTGTATTTTACCACCGCATTAGCTGCGTTTCACCTCTCAACCAACACTAAACAGTCATTATTTGCTTAAATCATTATATATAATCACCCTTCAATTTTAGCATGTTTGTCTTAAATTGATAAATTTGAAAGATTAGCTGCGATTAATTCCTCTAAAAATAGATTTGATCTTCAAAGAATAACCCATGAATTGTCGACGTGAGATCCAGTTGGTGTTGATTTGGCGAATAAGACTCTAATTAATCGTATCCGTGAACTCAAGAGAGAATTTCACAATAATGGCGCGCCTCGTGTGTGGTCAAATTTCAGGATTATTCGCGACGACGAGGCTACAATGAATGACAATCGAGCAGTAACGATTATTAATTATCTCGACGTTGTACGAGAATATACTGTTAGAATAAAACTTATCGTGGCAACAGACAAATCTGACCCTCCTCGATTACACTACACTGGAAATATTGTCACAATAAATAAAAATTCCGAACCGGGAATACTGACTAAATTTCACATGTCTTATTATGAACGAGCATATCCTGTGAAGGCAGATGTTTATGCAATGTATCTGTTGAATAATGAACTTAAAATCGATGACCTCCTACCGATAAAAATTTCTCACTGAGCGAGTTACAACACTTTACAAACTCAATACGAGGAAACAGTTTAATAGATCTAAGACGTAAAAAATAAATGAGTGGGTAGCAACAGTTAAAGATAGCGGAGCAACTATCAAAGGGATTGGTGAACTGAAAAAAATAAGATTTTCATTATATGTTAAGATATTAACCGGAAAGATTTTGTATGATTCGAAATCTGAAATTGGAGCTTCGATAGAGCTTATTGATCACAACGCGCAAGTGTGGACTTCAGAAATATCCATATGTACACAAAATCAAACTATTAAATTCAATAATGCTGATAACTTTGATTTTATCAGAAATATCAGTAGGATTGACCATATATCTGTGTGCTTGTTTCAAAGTTCAGAATCTGTGAACTATGATCAGTTTGTGCGGCCTAAGGGAGTTATCTATTGTACAGTCTGTCCACGATGAAATGATCAATCTTGCATTGAATTAAATGAATAACGACTAATGTCATCGATGACCTTATCGGACGCTTATTCAGTATTTTTTTTTACCGCTATGTCAGTTCCTGCCCATGCTGTTCAGAAGGAAAATTCAGAAAACCATCACGGTTGGAATTTCTTGACCTTGTCCAACGCAGTTGTGTCTAATATGATATGGTTGCATGTTATCCTGGAAGTTTTCTTCGAATGGGAGAAAGGTCTGAGTATTTAAAGCGATTTGGACATCCAAGACATGATAACCAGAGTTGGAATAAATGGCCTTTGTCAGATTTAGACTAGATACGCCCTTAGCGAGTCATTCGAGTTCGCACAGATAAAACTTAACCCCATTGTGTATGTTTGGTTTGGAAGACATTGTCAGAAAAAAATGCTGATCTCCAACAGTTTTATTACGATATATGGTTGATGTAAAAATATTGATATCGTTGATGCTCACTGAACTAATAATATGGTATAGTCCACAGGAATAAAATTGGCAAATTTATATAAGGAGTAATATTTGATCACAAGCAACATTGTTGACGACAAATTATTGATGACGCTGAACTAGATTTTATAATTGATGATATAGCAGAGATAAACATTTATAAGTCGGAATATTGCTTTTATATCTGACGGAACTAAACTAGGTACAATTGTAAGGTACATTGATGGTGGAAAACCACAGTTTACTCATTTAAGGTCTTTGATGCTCGCGAACGTTTTGTTAAATATATTATCGACGATAAACATATTTACTGATACCGGGGTTAGAGTCGCTATAGATTCATTTTATATCGATAAAAATACACAGAATCAATTAAACAATTATATCGGCCTGATGCATCATGAGGAAAATGGAGAATTAAACTATAACATATACTTTATTCTAAATCTGATGATTGTATTACTCCAGATGGAGCTGGTAATATTAATTTTAATTTTTTTATGTCGGTGTTGTCATCGAAGGGATATACATGGACGTCACATCCAATGGCTGAGATTATTATTTGGCATGAGATATATATGATGTTAATGGAGGTATTAAAAATATTTACTGATTGGATGTTGACGATAAATACAATTGTGATAATGTGTGGCGATCTCGGTCAACCCCCACTTTTTACTGGACCATCTCCGCATGAATAATGGACAATATTTGTAGATTATTATGAAGAAACATAACTGATAATCATAGAGATATTTATGAAGTATGGAAGGAGTTTAAAAAGCTAATTAGACTTCAGCTTGATACGATGCAGTGTGAGATAATACGTGAAGTATTCCAGAAATCCCTATAAATGATATTTTGAATGCGTAGAAACCTGTTGGTTTGATAGTTCCAAATCGGAAGATAGATGATTATACACTTCAAGAAAAATTATTAATGTTTAATGAACGAATTCAGAGATACTAGTTCCGTTCTGTTATCGCCAGCAGATTCACGAAAGCAAAACATTTAAATATGTGATTTCTAGAATGAAAGAAAAACAAAATCTTGTTCTTAATGATTTTGTTTTGGCTCCTGTGAATGTTGTTGAGGGCGTGCTAGCGATGGATAATGCCTCATGAACTCATGGATATGTTGAAACAATTCATTCGTCACAAGGATTAGCTATTTTGTTTAAAATATCTGTATTTTTGATGATAAAATTTAGTTTTGTCCTGCAGTGTTGATAGTTTAAATGTCTCAGTTACAGAGTTGAGATTCATAGAACGAATGGGAAACGAAAACACGTTGTTAATGATATTCTTGCGCTTGAACTTAGCGCAGATGAGAGAATATTAACAATGGACAAATCTCCATGAACATTTGGATACCCTAATACGATTAACACATCAAAGGATTAACTATTTCTGATAAGAGGATCTGGATTGTCGCTGATCACATCGAATTGTTGAATTTAGTTTGTCTAGCTGTGTCTCGAGTAAGAAAAAAGATCTCAGCTACGCAGATTTATCATAGATTGTGCATTGACTGAGGAAATCATTCATATACATTGCTATGAGATAATAAAAAAATTAGCTAGTTATCAGCGATCTGACAAAAATAAACGTGAATTTGATCTTGATGTTGAATGTATTATTACGCTGAAAACAGCAACAAAATAATCGTTGTGCGAGCGGTAACACAGTAATGTTGTGGCAGTATGCGAATAATAATACAAGACAATTTAGAATTATTACTAGTCTGGGCCACATACGCGAAAATGTAATGCTGTGATGTCTTGAATGTAATCGATGTACAGGTGTTGGTGTCCTGCTTTCTCAGAAGTGAAGATGGTGGTAATTGTGTATCCTAAGGAATAACTTGTAGTTTTGCACCTAAAAATCCACGTTGATGAGCAGTTGAATCTAGTCTGTAGATTGAAGGTCATCTGTGGATCTTACCACGCTGAAACTGTTATGTGTGGTTTCACTCCAAATAGAATCAGCTACTATTTTTTCACACCCTTCAAGTTTACCGGGTTCATATAAGTATCTTACAGTTACATTACCTAGCAATGGTTGTTTTGAGAACGTGTCATGTCGCTGTACTGGTTTGTGTATTTTGTGATCGCATTGATGGGTTTCATTTATGTTCTGCAAGCAAACGTTCAATATTTAACGCATCTATTAGACTTGGTAGTTTTGCAAACCATTCACAAGATCTAGTATCCTTTGACTTAAGGTCATTGGCTATTTCCTTTCCATCTTGATATCCAAACAATCGCTCAGCAAGTGTTCAATTAAATATAGCAACGATTGTTTGATCGTGAAGAATTCAGTGTGATTCTGACTTTATGCTGATTCATCGGAGATGTTACTGCGCCAAGACATTCTTTGCCAGGATCAGCTTTTAGTAGTTGTGGCTATCGCAAGGCTCCTTGTTGGTAAATTCAATCAAACACGGATACAACTTCGGTTGATGTCATTGTTGATAGTGGTTCTGCTTTTTTATCTCTACTTGCAACATCAACGTCTGTTAACGCGTATTTGCATGTGAGCAATGGACGTCTACGTGTCTTAATAGGATCATAAACTAAATATATGCCTGATGAACTTCATTGAGAGTGCTGACATCAAAATGTCCCTACCTACTTATCTTAGGTGGTGGTATGTAAATTTGCCAAACTACTTGTCGTGCTAACTAATTTTCAGCAACAGAACGTGTGATATTCGCTGAATCGTCACGTTTACTAATCGCAGCGCTACCCTTTCAATATCGTCTTGGGCTATAATAAATCGATTCCATTATTATATTAATAATTGACCAAAATATTACCGCCCCCTAGCACTAGTCTACCTGTCATCCCAGATCTTACCAGGCAATTAGCTAATGATTCTCTGAGATATTTATTCTTTAAGACTTAGCAGCATCAAGGATGGCGAATCCTACAATTACTTTTTAGCCATTATTTTAAAAGATTAAGCTTCTTACAAAATGAAAATACAAGGTCAATAACAGAAGCCTCTAACCGACAAGGACATCTCTAATTGGGTTAGTTCATTTCTCTTAGTTTTGTCGTTGGAGTTTATACTTAGTTTTATATGCGTCTGTAATTTTGTGTCTACCTCAGGAAAATATTTGAGATGGATTTGATTGTTTGTCTAGCATCAAATCAGCGCACACTACACAATTATTAATACATCTATCGAGGTCATCCACAGAAGCAATGTCATCAATATCGGTTATAATAATGTAATTAACGACTTCATTTGACAACTTCGCTTTTTCATTAAAATATTTAAGCACATATCAGTATAGCAAATCATCTACAAATAGTGCCACTAAATACAATGTATCCCACTTGAGCCAACTAATCATCAGATTAAGCAATGTTTGTGTCTTGCCAGACCCAGATGGACATATTATAAATGCTCTGATAGAATTTGGTAGCGCTGGATGATGCCTGATTGGCTATTCCTTTCGTGTCGTTGAGAAATCAATGACATGTTTATTGTACAAATATAATAAATAATATGAATTTATATTGTGTTCGATGGAGAGCACCAACCTCCACCAGTGAATTAACAACAATAATAACGAAACATAAACAGCGTTAGCTTACAGGCAAGTGTGCATAGTGTGGTACAAGCAAATACAGATTTATTTCGTCTCGTACGAATATAGGCGGTAATATCGTTGCTTCATTTGAAAAATTACCAATGACTTCAACTGAAGTTGTATCTGCGTTTGAACGAATTTATCAACCCGTCGGTCTACAATGGATACAGCTATTACAGTTTCGTCCTGGCAAAGAATTTCTTGGTGCAGTAACGTTGATGATCAAACAACATGATGTCAAAATCTGACGAGCAATTAATCGCGATCAGGCAATCGTTGAGCGATTTCATCGAAGACTTGCTGAGAAATTTTTTTGGATATCAGTATGCGCAGGAAACATCGTTGAATAAAGTTCAGAAAGACAAAAGAACTTGTGAATGGGCTACAAGACTACCGAGTGTTATAGCTGCGTTAAATAATTAAATTGCTCGTGGAACTTCCATGAAATCCATCAGCGCGACCAGAACAAAAAAACATTTACCAATATAACGACTTGAACCTTCCTCAAAGCAGCCAGAGTCGACGAAGTTTTATCCATCGTTAACGTTCTCAATAGCACTCACAGGAACAAAACAATATCATTTAATACAAGTTTTTGTTTCGCATTAAATCCAGGAATCTCAAATCAATATTTTGTTTCCGTGTGCCGGCTGGCGATAACACAAAGAGACGAGTAAATCTGAAAACTTATCTTCATGTAGCAGAAATAATTGTTGCTGAAGTGTATGACAAACTATCTTCTGACTTGCAACTATAAAATCAGCAGGCCTCCACAAATTTCCAAAATCATTTATCTTAGTCTCTGGAATTATTTTGCGCATTATATCTCATTTAATTTTATCTGGTTGCAGTCTGATTAACCTTTTAAACTCTTAGCGGTTCAACAATAGCTCTACGATCATCATTTATTTCAAATCTACGAACTTTTTCAGCATTCATGCGGAGATGATCCAACAAAAGTTGGTTTTTCACCATGATCACCGCACATGATAACAGCAGTATTTCTCGTCAGCAATCAATCAAGAAAAAAATTAATACTTATAAAGACAGTGCATATCTTACTCCAGATAAAAATCTTTGGAATATAGTTTTCAACCATTCGCCCAGGAGTCCATTTAACTTCCTTCCATAGGTAGAAGCTGTGAAGCGTGAGATTTAACTCCTCCTTTGGTCATTTCTGGCAAACCGGTGAATCGGAATTAGTTGTTTTACCAGACCCTCCAGGTCCATTGAGATAAACAGTCTTATGTTTCGCCACATGATCATATACCGATGGAGCCGTTGAATGTTTTGACATATGTTTCTTTGTATAATATATTTGGTTATATTCAACGTCCGCAGATTCAGAATAACTACGAATCTTTTCTCTCATTATTCTCCATTTGCCCCATGACGCATCAGCGCAGATATATAATTGTTTTAGCAATCCTGCGTATTTGTTATAATATGAATCAGTAGCGACTACGTTATCAGGAAATCTGTTTATAATCGATAGTAAAATTATCGAAAAGTACGCGAGTTTGATCTCTGGCCGAGTCAAAGACTTACAAAAATGGTACTGACAGCTGCCTTGCTTGACTCTCCGCATTAAGAGGTTAATGTTAGGACTGGTCGGCCTGGTGTCAGGATAATATGACTGGGCGGGACATCATGCGACATGTCTGCGGCATGATGTCCCAATGCTAGACATCACTATAAACTACCACACATTAGACATCGTAGCGATATGATTGATAACATGTTAAAGCATCCGTTTAAAATTATGATAGCATCACATCACTTCTTAAATGAGTATGCTGTAGTGAGTCACCTACAATTTTGCTCACAATTGAATCTAATTTATTCCATTAAGTTAAAATTATTTTGACTTACAAATGTGCCTCTCGCCATTGTATCAGCAATTATGAAATCAGGTTTAGCATCGGTCGTAATTAATCTTGTACAATGTCGTTTATGATCATATGTTCTTCCTTGTGTAAATTTGCCAATACTTTTTTCTGCTGAGATCCTTTGCAAGATTATTTAAGAGATCGGTATCGTCATGATTTTTATCAGGGGAATATTTCTTTTGTTTTTGTAACCAAACTTCATACTTACAACTAACAATATCAATATTTTTACATTAAGAATATATTGCAATAAAACTATTGGAGCCCAACCGCGTTCGCTCAATTGTTTTACAAACCAAACAGCGACAACATGATGAAGGTTTTTCGATGCAAACTCGAGTGACTCAATACATGCAAATCCAGTGAAGTAAAATTATGGTAATGGTCCACTTATCGCAACTCTAGGTATCTCGTGTTTTGGATGTCCAAAGTTCTCAGAACACTCACCCGCTCCAAGAAAACGTCCTGGATAACATGCAACCACATCAACTGAGATAACATCCTTATTATCGTATTTAGTATTTCACAATCCGAGGTGTCCTTATTCGACACAACTACGTTATACATCTTCAAGAAATTTCAACCGTGTTGGTTACCATGAATATTTCTTCTGAGCAACGTGGGCAGCAACTGATTGAACGGTGAAGCAATTACTGAGTAATTGATAAAATCAGCATCCTTTATGTATATCAACATAAGATCTTTCGTTTATTCGTGGAGAGATTCTGTACGATAAATATTTCCATTGATCCCTACAAATTGTTCATAATTTTAAGATTCCGAACGTTGAAACAACTACACACCACACGGATACAGTGTCACTCTTACTGATTTTTCTGATAAAATCAAATATATCACCGTTATACAATTTAACAGTTCAATTTCATGGAAATATTGTTATATCTGAAGTCCACGCGTGTGCGTTATGATTAATAATCTCTATCTTTGCAACTTCCGAATTATACTTCGATTCATATAAAAACATTCCCTGTTATCGTCTTCACCGTAATTTGGAATTTTTATTTTATATCCAGCTCTTTGATAGAAAACACGGTATATTTACCTGTTTCTGTATAATCATTTATTTTTCTATGTCTTAGATCCACTAAACCATTTCCTCGCTTCGAGTTTGCGAAGTATTCTACAACTCGTTTAGCAACACAATGCAAGCGAGAAATTTTCATCGGCAGCAGGACATTAACATTAAGTTTATCATTCAGCAGATATATCGCATAAACACCTGCCGTCACAGGATACGCTCATTAATAATATGGCTTGTCAATACCAGTTAGCGTTCCTGGTTTGGAATATTTACTTAACGCGACAATATTTCTATCGCGATATAATCGAACATGGTCACGTTTGTCACGGATAATCTAGATGCCATTTACCGCGGCGATATCTACCGCTACGATAAATTTTATTTTAAGAATATATCTTTGTTCGTAGAGATAATTAATAATTGTCCTTTCTCTCTTATTATTCATTATAGCATTGATGTCTTGCATAATTCTGAACGTTATTCACAAATAAGTCACACAAACACTGAGAAATTCTCTCTTGGCTTCACGAATACGATTGATTAAAGTCTTATTCGTCAAATCAACATCAACTAGAGTTCGCCTCAATAATTCAGGGGTTATTGTCATGATTAAATCTACCTTTAGAGGGGTTAATCGCAGATGTTCTCGTAATTTCCTCCATGTTATAATTAAGGCAAATATAAATTTCAATTTAAGATTTGTCTAGAATGCGGTGGTAAAAATTAGAGTTGAACCGACATTATGATAAAAATTATGGTAATGAATCTTCCATAAAAACACGCCGAAGACTATGTTGCCAGATTTTCTCGCTAACAATAAAATAATTATTTAAACAAATAATATTTACTATAAAAATGGAGCAAGGAGAATTTGCGAAGAAATATGATGTATCGCGTGATGGTGTAATAAGGCACTGTCGACTAAATATCAATCGGTGCTGTCATTAATGCTGAGTATCTCATGTTCAATGCCAGGGAAAAAAATGTATATCTGTCATGAATGTATCTATGTATGTTGCCAAGGACGGTCTTTTAATTGATTATGTTAACTTTGATCCAAAGAACAATATATATTCTTTAAATAATTTTACGACCTATTGCACAAAGTCAGAATTGTTAATTTGATGGTACTGGCAAGCGCAATAAATGGCCGGGAGCGGTTTATATCTGTGAACGTGGAGACTGGCTAAAAAAACTTCCATCGATGAATGCAGCCGGCAAATATTTTGATACTCACACTCGTACGGTTCACTACGTCGCAAATGAAATAGTCAAATTGGCATTTGCAAAGAGATGCAAACAATAAACAACATTTCAGTATTACACATCGCGAGAATTGTCGAGGGAGATAACTTCGTCAAGCACATTGATAAAACAGTAGCCTCGCTTGTAACTTTGACGGCCGCGATCACTTTTGGTTGTTATGGTGCACATGTTATTAGTCATACAAGTTAATCCAGGTAAATTATTTTCGAATTTCCATGTAATCGTGGGAAAGTCTTTTAAAACAAGTATTTGTTATATATGTAATTCCGAAAACATCAATGCAATTATTTGAGATTAATAAATTAAATAATGATGATATAGAATTATAAGAGAATTGGAACCTGAAAAAAAATACAAATTAAATTTCTCCAGCAAGCGATGAAACAAACTCTACTTTACGTCGAAGATGATGAGAATACTTGAAAATTCGTTTCACTCGCAAGCGCGATTGAGAAACTTATAACAGAGTTATCACTTGAATACGAAACAAAAAAGATTGTGAGTTTACGTGTGCGACATTTGAAAAAATTATGCACGATTGTTAAGTCCCTGACCGTGAAAGCGGCGACAGTGTCACTGGTAGCGGATAGTCACATATCTGTAAGAGTTCGGTAGTCGTGTGGTTAAGGCGTATAGAAAACTTGAAATCGAGTACTGGAAATTAATTCACATGTTCGAGTCCCGTGAAATGCGATAATCATATTGTCTTGTTAGGGCAACAAATAACTATGAGGAGACATATCCGACGTCATTCAACTTTCTCGTTTTTTCACAAATAAAATATTTCATCCTTCAGAAACAATTTTATTTTTCTTTTAGTTTTATTCCTCAGAATTATTTTTATTCTCCAGAAATATTTTATTCTTCAGAAGTGCCTGCACTCTTCAGACATATATTTATTTTCATCTTGATTCTGAGTTTAATTTTTATTCTTTAGAAATAATATATTCGTTAAAAACTTTTTATTTTAATTTTATTTTGATTCTGAATTTTTATTCTTTAGAAATATTCAGAAATATTTATCTTCTTCAGAATATTTTATTCTTTAGAATTATTTATTCAGAAATATTTTTTTTAAAATTTTTTTCCGATTCAGAATATTTTATTCTTTAGAATGTTTTATTCTTCAGAAATACACTTTTTTTATTCCGATTCAGAAACATTTATTCAGAATCAAATTATAATATTTTTTCAGAACCAGATTATATTATTTCTGAAAAATATACATATTTCGGAAGAATCAGATTATAATATTTATCTAAAATTAATTAATTTTAATTAAATTTTTATTTTTATTCTGATTATAATATTTATTTTTATTTATTCGGGTTATAATATTTTTCTTTTATTCTGATTCTAATTCAGATTATAATATATATATATATATATATATATATATATATATATATATATATATATATATATATATATATATATATATATATATATATATCTGATTATAATATTTATTATGATAATAAAATTGATGCCGAGTCGGATCAGTATATTTATTAGCAATCAGATTATAATATTTATTAAGAATCAGATTGTAATATCTATTCAGAATCAGGTTAGAATATTTATTCTAATTTTAATAATTAGTCTGATTCTGATTGTAATATGAATGCAGGATCAGATTATACTATTTATTTTTTATTTTTTTAGTTCTTATTATAATACTAATATTTTTTATTCTCATTATGATTCAAGAGTATATTTTTTATTCTGATTCTATTTCAAGATTACATTTTTCTATTAATCGAGAATTTGTTTACTATATCGATTAGATCATCGAGAATCTTACTACTAGGTTTGTATAAACAATAATAATGCACCATCAATTTGTTGTGCATGTGTTAGCTTTTCTATCTCGGCAATTATTCCATCCATTATATTTATTTATATGATAGAATTTGGGTCAATATAGTTATTCCAACAAAAAGTAACTAAAATCTTAAATCTGCTAGTTTCTAATTTTCAGCTTGGTTTAATATTTTACTAATATTTGCAGGCGTATCTTCTGTGCTGGGTGATTATACTGGCTGATTAATCGTGCTAGTCTGTTCTTGATTACCGGGAATGCTTTGCTAATAACATTACCAATACCTTTATCACAAACAATGTCAATAGTTTTCAGTCCAGGTTGCTTTGCAATCGATATTACTTTTGTTGCTATCCTTCTGAATAAACTATGAACAATAGCACAGAGTCCATCTCAGTAGATCGCTTTATACGTAGGTAATCGCGAATTTATCACCCTGACTTTACAGGTCCACGATGAGCATTATATATGATATTATTTTCTTGTCACTAACTTAATTGCATTAATCATCATTGTTTATATCAACGAGGGACCGATAAACATTAATATCCATGATATCGCCCCTAAAAAAATCTTTGACAAATAGCAGCTTCTTTATTAATAATTTCTGGCTATTGCTGGCTCGTTTACCGCCACTCAGAATTTCTAATCATTCAACATCGGCAAGAACGCTATTAAGACATGGAGTAATCAAGACCACTTCCTCGAGTGACCCAATCGCTCAGATCACTTCCACTTGTTGCTTTTGTTTTTTTTCTTACTTGGTGAACGTAATTACCTCCTTCGTCTAACTTCTTCAAATTCCAAATCTTCTTCTTTTAGTTTCTTTTCTTGTTCAACCTCTTTAAGTTGCATATTCATTTGTTCTTCTCTTTGCTTCTTCCTTGTTTTACTTGTTCAATATGCTTATATACTGCATTGTTAAAGATGTCAAAAATATTAACATCTTCCTCAGACCTGATCTGGCGGAGTATTTGTAGCGATGCGATATACATCCCTAATTCAATCGAAATATCTCATCGTTTCAACATATTCGGATTTTACATAATTATGACTATTACGTTATCCAAATGCTGCCATATCAAGTAACTGGGTTCGATCCTTGATAGCGGCAATACCTTCAGGCATGAATTTATTTGTAATGTTAATTCTAACATTTGGCAGAGGTTGTGACTCATCTTTAGGTCATGGTTAAGGAAGTTGCATCAGTGGTGTTCGAGGGGGTAGTGGTGATCTTGTTGCTCAACAGGTACTATCTCAAGAACTTTTTGTTCTGCCTCAGTTGCTAACAATTCTCTTTGTTGGTTCGACCATTAGTTCAAATAACTGTTCTATATCCTCTGTAAATTCTACTTGAGACTCCTGACGCGCTTGTAGTTGTTGCTTGACAGAATCACAGACTGGGAGATATTTCTTAATTTTCTCTAGTCGCTGTTTATCTGTTTTAAGCTGTGAGAGCTTCCATAGTTAATGTTATTTTTGATATAATAATGATTTAATTACAACGCTACTACAACTGCTTGGAGTGTCTCGGGACGGTAAAAGAGGACACATAAATTTAAAAACAGAAGCGTCAAAGATAAAATAACATAAATGAGCTGACTCAGAGATCTTAGTGGATTATAGGCCTCGGTTTAGCGTTATCTACCTTGTGTTTTCGTTTTTGTAGGAAGCTTTATTTTCAGAAATACTTGCTCCAAAATTGGTCCGTTCACCCACCCTGCTGCTGATATATTACGTCTTAAGTGCCGAGATATTTACTTTTCAAATTATTGATTTATTACAAGTACATCTCAAATGCTGAGTGTTTACTTTTCAAGTTATTTATATAATATACATATTTTAGTACTTGCGGTGATTACTGTATTCAAGATTGCCTCATTGTGCTTCTCTAAGACCTTTGCATCAGTGTGCTTCTCTGAGGCTTTTGCATCAGTGTGCTTCACTGAGTCTTTTGCATCAGTGTGCTTCTCTAAAGCCTTTGCATCAGTGTTCTTCTCTGAGTCTTTTGCATCAGTTCACTTCTCTAAGATCATTGCATTAGTGTGCTTCTCTGAGTCTTTTGCATCAGTTCACTTCTCTAAGATCATTGCATTAGTGTGCTTCCCTAAGGCACTTGCATCAGTTCACTTCTCCAAGATCATTGCATTAGTGTGCTTCTCTAAGGCCTTTGCATCAATGTGCTTCTCTAAGATCATTGCATTAGTGCACTTCTCTAAGGCCTTTGCATCAGTTCACTTCTCTAAGATCATTGCATTAGTGTGCTTCTCTGAGTCTTTTGCATCTGTGTGCTTCTCTAAGATCATTGCATTAGTGTGCTTCTCTAAGGCCTTTGCATCAGTTCACTTCTCTAAGATCATTGCATTAGTGTGCTTCTCTGAGTCATTTGCATCATTGTGCTTCTCTAAGATCATTGCATTAGTGTGCTTCTCTAAGGCCTTTGCATCAGTTCACTTCTCTAAGATCATTGCATTAGTGTGCTTCTCTAAGACCTTTGCATCAGTTCACTTCTCTAAGATCATTGCATTAGTGTGCTTCTCTAAGGCCTTTGCATCAGTTCACTTCTCTAAGATCATTGTATTAGTGCGCTTCTCTAAGGCCTTTGCATCAGTTCACTTCTCTAAAATGATTGCATTAGTGTGCTTCTCTAAGGCCTTTGCATCAGTTCACTTCTCTAAGATCATTGCATTAGTGTGCTTCTCTAAGGCCTTTGCATCAGTGTGCTTCTCTAAGATCATTGCATTAGTGTGCTTCTCTAAGGCCTTTGCATCAGTTTGCTTCTTTAAGATCATTGCATTAGCGTGCTTCTCTAAGACCTTTGCATCAATCCACTTCTCTAAGATCATTGCATTAGTGTGCTTCTCTAAGGCCTTAGCATCAGTTCACTTCTCTAAGATCATTGCATTAGTGCACTTCTCTAAGGCCTTTGCATCAGCGTGCTTCTCTAAGATCATTGCATTAGTGTGCTTCTCTAAGGCCTTTGCATCAGTTCACTTCTCTACGACCTTTTAAAAGGAAGTTTCATGCTGTTGAATTGAATTCCTGCTCTAAATGTCTGCATTAGTTCAAGAAAATGTTATATTTCATCTATCTATTAAGGCAACCATTAAAAGTAAAAACTATGCACATATCTCATAATAATATAAGTACCGGAAACATGCCGATCAAATGCCACGAAACCATATCCAACCTAATGTTATGTTTCGGTAGATAATTTACAGTTTATTTCCATTAACTTACTGGAAACGAGCATTTGGCATGTTAGTCTTCAACTCCTACAAATTTCAGTTTTTTATGGTCTAGTCAAGATAATATGAGAGAGAGAACCCATATTATGTTTCTACGGAAGAAATCATGGTATGTTTATCAGATTTTGGGTATAAAGCACTCATTCTAATCTCTACTTGGAAACATGAAACTTGCGGAAAATGAACATATCTCTTTTTGTTGGATGAATTTCATTATTACTTCATTGTGAAATACATTGTATTCTAACAAAAATGCCATTTTGTGTGAATTAGAATTATTTACCTTAGGTCATGTCAAATGTAAACTTTCAACGCTACCCTGCACATGCTTGCATCGCAGAACAATAGAAAATACGACCTACTGAAAGGTTGAATAGTGTAAGAAATTTGTGAAATTGAGAGACTAGAATTTCTATGGCTATCAATTTGCAAGAGACCAATATTTGTCATCACGTTTGGAAATGGAGTTTCCAACTTTGAGTATTGATACATTATATATAAAATATCATCTAATATGTGTACAGGTACTCAAAGATAAATTAAATAAAGTCATTATGTTGAATGCTGACCAGAGATTAATTTTACAATGTACCACTCTCTATGATATGTCCTGCATTGTAGCCCTGTCTATGATAAGCCCTGCACTGTAGCCCTGTCTATGATCCTTGCATTATATCCCTGTCTATGATAAGACCTGCATTGTAGCCCTGCCTATGATCCTTGCATTATACCACTGTCTATGATACAACCTGCATTGTAACCCTTTTTATGATCATTGCATTATATCAATGTCTTTGATAAGTCCTGCTTTGTAGCCCTGTCTATGATAAGCCCTGCATTGTATACCTTTTTATGATCCTTGCATTATATCCCTGTCTGTGATAAGCCCTAACTTGTAGCCCTGCCTATGATCCTTGAAATATATCCCTGTTTATGATAAGACATGCATTGTAGCCCTGTCTGTGATCCTTGCATTATACCACTGTCAATGATAAAACCTGCATCATATCCCTGTCTATGAAAAGACCTGCATTGTAGCCCTGCCTATGATTAGCCCTGCATTGTAGCTTTTCCTATGATCCTTGCATTATATCCATGTCTATGATAAGACCTGCATTGTAGCCCTGCCTATGATCCTTGCATTATACAACTGTCTATGATAAGACCTGCATTGTAGCCCTGCCTATGATCCTTGCATTATACAACTGTCTATGATAAGACCTGCATTGTAGCCCTGCCTATGATTAGCCCTGCATTGTAGCTTTTCCTATGATCCTTGCATTATATCCATGTCTATGATAAGACCTGCATTGTAGAGCTGCCTAAGATCCTTGCATTATACCACTGTCTATGATAATACCTGCATTATAGCCCTTCCTATGATTAGCCATGCATTTTAGCCCTGCCTATGATCATTGCATTATATCCCTATCTATGATAAGACCTGCATTGTAGCCCTGTCTATGATCCTTGCATTATATCCCTGTCTATGATAAGCTCTGCATTGTAACCCTGTCTATGATTCTTGCATTATTTCCATGTCTTTGATAAGTCCTGCATTGTAGCCCTGTCTATGATCCTTGCATTATATCCCTGTCTATGATAAGTCCTGCATTGTAGCCCTGTCTATGCTAAGACGAGCATTGTAACCCTTTTTATGATCCTTGCATTATAGTCCTGTCTGTGATAAGCCCTGCCTTGTAGCCCTGCCTATGATCCTTGCATTATACCACTGTCTATGATAAGTCGTGCATTGTAGCCTGGTCTATGATAAGCCCTGCATTCCCTGCCTATGATAAGACATGCATTGTTACCCTGTCTGTGATCCTTGCATAATACCACTGTCTATGATAAGACCTGCATTGTAGCCCTGCCTATAATCCTTGCATTATACCACTGTCTATGATAAGACCTGCATTGTAGTCCTGCCTATGATTAGCCCTGCATTGTAGCCCTGCCTATGGTCCTTGCATTATATCACAACCTATGATAAGAACTGCATTGTAGCCCTGTCTATGATCCTTGCATTATATCAATGTCTTTGATAAGTCCTGCATTGTAGCCCTGCCTATGATCCTTGCATTATATCCCTATTAATGATAAGTCCAGCATCGTAGCCCTGTCTATGATAAGACCTGCATTGCAAACCTTTTTATGATCCTTGCATTATAGCCCTGTCTGTGGTAAGCCCTGCCTTGTAGCCCTGCCTATGATCCTTGCATTATACCACTGTCTATGATAAGCCCTGCATTCCCTGTATATGAAAAGACATGCATTGTAGCCCTGTCTATGATCCTTGCATTATATCCCTGTCTATGATAAGACCTGCATTGTAGCCCTGCCTATGATTAGCCCTGCAATGTAGCCCTGCCTATGATCCTTGCATTATACAACAGTCTATAATATGACCTGCATTATTTCCATATCTAAGATAAGACCTGCATTATAGCCCTGCCTATGATCCTTGCATTATATCCCTGTCTATGATACGACATTCATTGTAGCCCTGTCTATGATCCTTGCATTATATCCTTGTGTATGATAAGCCCTGCATTGTGTCCCTGTCTATGATAAGCCATGGATTGTAGCCCTGCCTATGATTAGCCCTGCAATGTTGCCCAGCCTATGATCCTTGCATTATAACACTGTCTATGATAAGAACTGCATTATTTCCCTGTCTATGATAAGACCTGTATTGTAGCCTGCCTATGATCCTTGCATTATACCACTGTCTATGATAAGCTCTGCATTGTAGCCCTGACTATGATCCTTGTATTATACCACTGTCTATGATAAGACCTGCATTGTATCCCTGTCTATGATAAGCCATGAATTGTAGCCCTGCCTATGATCCTTGCATTATACCATTGTCTATGATAAGACCTGCATTGTAGCCCTGTCTATGATCCTTGTATTATACCACTGTCTATGACAAGACCTGCATTGTAGCCCTGTCTATGATCCTTGCATTATACAACTGTCTATGATAATCACTGCATTGTAGCCCTGCCTATGATAATCACTGCATTATAGCCCTGCCTATGATCCGAGCATTATACCACTGTCTATGATAAGACCTGCATTATATCCCAGCCTATGATAAGACATGCATTGTAGCCCTGTCTATGATCCTTGCATCATATCAATGTATATGATAAGACCTGCATTATATTCCTGTCTATGATAAGACCTACATTATAGCCCTCTCTATGATCCTTGCATTATATCACTGTATATGATAAGACCTGCACTGTAGCCCTGCCTATGATAAGACCTGCATTGTAGCCCTGTTTATGATATGTTCTGCATTGAAGCCTTGTCGATGAAATGTCCTGCATTGTAGCCCTGCATAAGATCCTTGCATTATACCACTGTCTACGATAAGACCTGCATTGTAGCCCTGTCTATGATCCTTGACTTATATCACTGCATATGATAAGACCTGCATTGTAGCCATGCCTGTGATAAGACCTGCATTGTAGCCCTGCCTATGATAAGACCTGCATTGTAGCCCTGCCTATGATAAGACCTGCATTGTAGCCCTGTCTATGATAAGACCTGCATTGTAGCCCTGTCTATGATCCTTGCATTATATCCCTGTCTATGATAAGTCTTGCATTGTAGCCCTGTCTATGATCCTTGCATTATTCCACTGTCAATGATAAGACCTGCATTGTAACCCTTTTTATGATCCTGGCGTTATATCCCTGTTTATGATAAGCCATGCATTGTATGTCGTAGACTGTGTTAGTTACTTGTATCCCTGTCTATGATAAGGCATGCATTATATCCCTATCTATGATGCTTGCATTATACCACTGCCTATGATAAGTCCTGCATTGTAGCCCTGTCTATGATAAGTCCTGCATTGTAACCCTGTCTATGATCCTTGCATTATACAACTGTATATGATAAGACCTGCATTATAACACTGTCTATGATAAGTCCTGCATTGTAGCCCTGTCTATAATCCTTGCATTATATCCCTGTCTATGATAAGACCTGCATTGTAACCCTGTCTATGATCCTTGCATTATACAACTGTATATGATAAGACCTGCATTGTAGCCCTGTCTATGATAAGTCCTGCATTGTAGCCCTGTCTATAATCCTTGCATTATATCCCTGTCTATGATAAGACCTGCATTGTAACCCTGTCTATGATCCTTGCATTATACAACTGTATATGATAAGACCTGCATTGTAGCCCTGTCTATGATAAGTCCTGCATTGTAGCCCTGTCTATGATCCTTGCATTATATCCCTGTCTATGATAAGACCTGCATTGTAGCCCTGCTATGATCCTTGCATTATACCACTGTCTATGATAAGACCTGCATTATAACACTGTCTATGATAAGTCCTGCATTGTAGCCCTGTCTATGATCCTTGCATTATAAAACTGTTTATGATAAGACCTGCATTATACCACTGTCTATGATAAGACCTGCATTGTAGCCCTGCCTATGATCCTTGCATTATACCACTGTATATAAGACATTCATTGTAGCCCTGCCTGTGATCCTTGCATTATACCATTGTCTATGACAAGACCTGCATTGTAACCCTTTTTATGGTCCTTGCATTATATCCCTGTCTTTGATAAGCCTTGCCTTGCAGCCTTGCCTATGGTCCTTCCATTATATCCCTGTCTAATATAATTCCTGCATTGTAGCCCTGTCTATGATCCTTGCGTTATTTCCCTGTCTATGATAAGCCATGCATTGTTGCCTTGTCTATAATCCTTGCATTATATCCATGTCTATCATAAGTCCTGCATTGTAGCCCTGTCTATGATCCTTGCATTATATCCCTGTCTATGATAAGTCCTGCATTGTAGCCCTGTCTATGATCCTTGCGTTATATCCCTGTCTATGATAAGACCTGCATTGTAGCCCTGTCTATGATAAGTCCTGCATTGTAGCCCTGTCTATAATCCTTGCATTATACCACTGTCTATGATAAGTCCTGCATTGTAGCCCTGCCTATGATCCTTGCATTATAACACTGTCTATGATAAGTCCTGCATTGTAGCCCTGCCTATGATCCTTGCATTATATCCCTGTCTAATAAAATTCCTGCATTTTAGCCCTGTCTATGATCCTTGCGTTATTTCCCTGTCTATGATAAGCCATGCATTGTAGCCCTGTCTATAATCCTTGCAATATATCCATGTCTATGATAAGTCCTGCATTGTAGCCCTTTTATGATCCTCTCATTATATCCCTTTCTATGATAAGACATGCATTGTAGCCCTGTCTATGATCCTTGCAATATATCCATGTCTATGATAAGACCTGCATTGTAGCCCTTTTATGATCCTCTCATTTTATCCCTCTATATGATAAGACATGCATTGTAGCCCTGCCTGTGATTAGACCTGCATTGTAGCCCTGTCTATGATCCTTGCATTATATCCCTGTCTATGACAAGACCTGCATTGTAGCCCTGTCTATGATCCTTGCATTATACCATTGTCTATTATAAGGCCTGCATTGTAGCCCTTTTATGATCCTCTCATTTTATCCCTCTCTATGATAAGACATGCATTGTAGCCCTGCCTGTGATTAGACCTGCATTGTAGCCCTGTCTATGATCCTTGCATTATATCTCTGTCTATAATAATGCCAGCAATATTCCCCTGTATATCATAAGCCCTGCAATGCATCCTGTTTATAATACTCCTGCAATGTTCCCTTGTTATAATTAACCCTGCATTGTACCCCTATCTATGATAAGTTCTGTAAAGTCTCTCTACTATAATAAGCCCTGTAATATACCCCAAGGATCCTGGTATTGCACAATTATCTATGATTAGCAATGCTCCCCTCAGTAAGATATGCTCTCAATAATTGATGGAAGTAAATTACTTATTGGGCTGAAGTTTTCAGACGTTAAATTATAAATTAGATTTGGTGTTATGACAATAATGCAGAATTGCTTAATTTACCTCTTTTGTCAAGAAAAATGTAAAAAGATCATTCTTGTAGGGACCAAGGTGCACGTGGGTAGCTGATCTTGCTATTTTACAGAGAAATATAAGTAAAGGAAAGAAAATTTATCAATGGCATCAACGAAAAGCATTGGAATGGTCATGCGATTTTCTCAGAATCAAAAACGCTGTCAGTTCGGAGACAAACGTTGACAGATGAAGGAGGTTACTGTGGCTATATGCTACACACGAGTGCATATAACACAGATTAAGTAGCATCATTTTTTTGTGGTGATGTGAATTTATTCTTGAGGGAATATGGGCTAGTGTGTGCAGGCAAGTCGATGGGTGCCGTTTACTCGAGGACCTGGCTTCGAATCTTCGTAGAGTACGAATTTAAAATTCTCTAACCTAATTCTGCCTACTATTATCAAGCGTTCTTCTATAGAATCCAGGAATAACACTTTCCGTTCTGTCATGTATATTTGTAATTCTCTATAATTAATTCTATATACCTTAATTTATATTAAAATAAAATCCAAAATAACTGTGTAGATAGATGAGAATTAATTATTAGGTCGTCACGCGAGTGTCTTCTGCACACGAGTGCATATAATACCGATTTAGTAGCATCATTTTTTCGGTGATATGTGCTTTGTCCTGAGGGAATATTGGCTGGTGTGTGCAGACAAGCCAATGGGTACCGTTTACCCGCGGACATAGGTGAGAATCTCTGTAGAGTACGAATTAAAAATTCTCTTGCCTGTAAGATAGCATTATTTCTATAAAAAAAAGATCTGCCTACTATTATCAAGCGTTCTTCTATAGAATCAATGGATAATATGACCTTCTATTCTGTCTGGAGAATATATATATATATATATATATATATATATATATATATATATATATATATATATATATATATATATATATATAGTAATACAGATCAAAAGCTTTGAAGTAACAACTTCCTTACACGCTTGAAATTTATCATTGGGGCAGAGTTCGGTTTTTGTAACTGCAATAATCACCTTATTATGTTTAGCTACATTTTCTATATGAATGTAATAGAACTGAATTTTAGGGTAGAACGGTTTATTAACGAGCCATATATTCACTGCATATTATATTCAAATTTAATATTTTCAGTATGCATTGCAACAAATTCAATTATGTCGTCTCAGATCTTTGTCACATCTTTCCTGCATGTGCTCTATCACTGGAACTGAGATGAAATCTATGAAATGCATTTCCTTTTTCATCTCACAGAACGCAACATTGATCATATATTGCACTGTGCTTTTTAAATGGCTTATGTTCTAACTCCATTCACAATTCTTTTGTGCCAAAGTATTAGCTGGAGTGTAAAGGTTACCTCCCTTAGACCATACTTCAGAAGCTTAAATTGCATGTTTTTCGGTCATTATTTTAATTACAGATAAGAACTTAGTGAATGGCCGTGTCTGTCTGGAGAAACGATCCTTGTGAAATATCTTGCCAGTTATATTTTGGTTGATTTTTTTTGCTACTATTCATAGTTTATTTTCTTGTCATTGTTGTTGTTGTTGTTGTTGTTTCAATGGGCTTCTATTGTTATTTCTCAATTTCTTATGCTCTGCATACAATTGAAAGCTAACGCTTTTTGTAAGAGTAAAGTTGAATAATGATGACTTTCTTTATATCTCCCTTGTTTTGAGTCCCTAGAATGCAAAGCAGTTTACAGATATGTGTTTTGAGTCCCCGACATGCAAATCTCTTTAGTAATCTTTGCGTTGTGTCCCCGGCATCCATATCAGTTTATAAATCTGTGTTGTTATTCAGCCTTAGGAGCTGGTATTGCACCAATACACTTTACGAGTATCAAGGATGGAACTTGTTTTTTTTTTAAATAACGAGACTGTATTTTCCCTAAAAATATTAATATGATATTTTAGTGTGATTCTTCTTTTTATGTTTCTCACTTTTTATACATTTTTTATGACTATTATCCCTGGTCTGAAATAAAAGTGTTTCGTATTAAAATAACTGTTGGTTTTCCATTTATGAATTCAATTTCTGTGAGAGTAACATCTATTTTATGCTGTGTGAATTTGCACTATTTATATGATTGATTTTCATCAAAAGAAGTTAGAATCAGCTGACAGTCTGGCTACTTTTAGTTTTGATACATTTCACATGTGACGCCTGATACAAAGCCGCCACAAACACTTCTTATTATAAGATTCAGTAAAACGAGAACCATAATTATGAACATTCTAGTCATCCAAAACAGCATCCTTTCACCAGAAATTAAACTGCGCTTGTGTAATTCGTTACCTCCTATTACATAATGTCCATTGGTGCATATTTCATGCATGCATATGGGTATAGCAGACACAAAGTGTAGTAAGAAAAACATGTAACTACTAAAATCCATGCATTTCTTTAATTATCTACATCTATAATGTATCAAAATGTACAACATTTCTTGCAAAGCAATATTAAGTCGTATCATCTGACGGCATAATATTAGTGTATATTATTATTATTATTATTATTACCATTATACGAGCTTAGAATACCGCCCAAAATGAATGCAGTGCATACTTGGTATCTAAGGTTGTCGATTTACAAACATTTACAAATTTGATTATCAGTATAGGGACTACACAAATTGTTTTACATCCAGACAACCAGTCTATTGCTGGAGAACGAAAAAGAGAGTACTAAATATTCTAAGATGGACCCAGTGGCTTGTAAATGGATGCATTTCATAAACATCAAACTTAATGCTATGGATGAGAACAAATAAATCTATTTTTATTTTGATATCCTGTATTAAATGTCATAATGGACTCTTGTTTTTCATGCTGGTATTAGGCACAGACCATAAATGTTTCTAACCATATTCCCGTGTGCATCAATATCCTACATTCATGAAAATTTTTACCGTGTTCCTGTGCACCCAGCTTATTGATTTGTTTTTTTTTTACCGTATTCCCAAGTGCATCCAACACTAGTCATGAATATTTTTACCGTATTCCCAAGTGCATCCAACACTAAAGTCATGATTTTTTTTTACCGTGTTCCCAAGTGCATCCAACACTACAGTAATGATTTTTTTTACCGTGTTCCCAAGTGCATCCAACACTACAGTAATGATTTTTTTTACCGTATTCCCAAGTGCATCCAACACTACAGTCATGAATTATTTTTACTTCGTTCCCACCTGCATCCAGACCCTACATTTATTAATTATTTTTACCATATTCCCTTATGCATCCAATCTATGAATTTTCCCCCACAATCCCTAGTGCATCCAGACCCTACATTTATGAATTTTTATATCGTGTTATGGTGTGCATCTAACCCATCGATTCTTGTCTTTCTTTATCGTATTCCCGTGTGCATCCGTCCCTACATTATGAGTTTTCTTTACCGTATTCTCATGTACTGTACTGTACTGTACTGTACTGTACTGTACTGTACTGTACTGTACTGTACTGTACTGTACTGTACTGTACTGTACTGTACTGTACTGTACTGTACTGTACTGTACTGTACTGTACTGTACTGTACTGTACTGTATCGGATTAGGACAATATTTACTTAGTTTCTTGTTTGCAAATAAATTAGTCTTATTTATTCAAATTTAAGTCGTGACAAAACATTAATTTATGCTTGAAAGACATACTGTAATCTGATAACGCATGAGTCTGTTAATATCACTAATATGAATAGTTACATACGTTTCATATTTGCTGTTCATATGCGAATAAAGTAACATTTGATCACAAATTAAGAAAACGATTTTTTTTATAATCTTGCTTTGAAAAAGCGTTTTCAAAACAGTCTGATGCAGAATGTTGCTTTGATGTCAGCAGAACATAAATTGGCAGCTGTAAGGACTTAAACTTGATTTTATAAATTAGTTTCTGCAAATAAGCTTAATAAAATAATATTACATATGTTTTCTGCTCGAATTATTTCATATAATGTTTTCATTAGATTACTTTTCAGTGCTTAATTTCTCCAAAGATTTATTGTTAAAGATTTTTGCAAACTAGGTTTGAAATTAGCTACAAGTCCCTAAAGGGCTCTGCAAATTAATGAGAGAGAGAGAGAGAGAGAGAGAGAGAGAGAGAGAGAGAGAGAGAGAGAGAGAGAGAGAGAGAGAGAGAGAGAGAGAGAGAGAGAGAGAGAGAGAGAGATGTTTCATAGTCCATAACATTTTATGTAGATTTGCTTTTTCACTTTCATTTTTCAATGATTGTAGTTGGAGGATGCAATAAAATTTTATAATTAATTTATGTTTATTTAATAAAAAATCTTTGTGAACAGAGAGGGTCCAAAATAATTTTAGAACTGATGAAATATAATTACTAAATCAGACCACGTGTATTTTCCAAAAACAAGGAATACAGAAATATAGACGGAAAGAAGACAGCAAAGCTATAAGCCATATTAAGAAGTTTATTCGCTTAAATTATTGGCAAACATTCGAAAATATTGACAAACATTCGAATGTGTAATAAAAGCTAGCATTAAGTGTATTACATACACTTACGAACTAACCGACATACCTACAAGACTTCCCGAAATCCTTTATGCGTGTCATACTTCCTTCATTAATTACCTGAAAAATGCACCTGCAGCAATAAGTTTGGGATTAAACTTTAGGACCTGGTAAAACGGGACAGAGATTCAAAAGGTTTGATTAATGATTACTCGAACTGGTCGGAAGTATCTACAAATAACTGAAATAAAGGGGACTATATACAAATAAGGTCGACAAAGCAGATTTGGATAAGAGTGTATTTTGTCGTTACCTTCTTGCTTTTTGTCTCTTTACCCATCTCAACACACATGCTTAAAATGTACCTAGTGTATACTAACCCCATCCGTTCATTCGGGATAAGGATTCTCATTAACACCTTCTGTTAATAATATCCCATATCGATGGTAGCAAACAGTTTATCCGGTTGTCTTTCGGCCATGATAGGAAAAAGAAAACAGCAAAAGTGTGCCAAATCTATAATTACCGTCAGGTTGAAGAAGAAACACCATGGTATAACAAGCGTGTGGAATAAATGAAGTCATATAAGTCTGATTGATCGTTAACAATATGGGATTTGGGCACATGCTGTCCATGTACAAATGTAGAGACTTAGTTAATGAGAAAGGTAACAGAAAAGTTTCGTCTATTAATGTTAATAAATTAATTTGTCAATGACCAGGAACTTATCAAGTAATATTATAGATAGCATCAACCGAATAAATAAATAAATAAATAAATAAATAAATAAATAAATAAATAAATAATAACTAGGCAAATTGTACATGAAGGAGTATTTAATTTAGATTAAGATACCACATAGAAAGAAAGATAGCTGCATAAATAATTCGGACAAACTTAAATGGGAAGACATGCAATATATATGGTATTCCATTCATGTGCAAGCATATTAGTCTATCCATCTCTAGCTGCATCATAGGTTGATATTAACCGCTGTTTAATTCGTCAGTCCTGCCTCAAATTCCAGTTTCAACATTTTGCATGTGTAGTGGTTCCTCGGCGAAAAAAAGGAGTTCGTATAGAATCTAAGCACTTCTGTGGGACCTCCTGAAAAAAGTAGTGCCAATATGGTGTATATCATTGACAGATTGTTAGAGTCTTATTCACTGATAAATAAATAAATAAATAAATAAATAAATAAATAAATAAATAAATAAGCTAATTTCCTTCATAATCATTAATCTTTTCAAAGCCTTTAATCGATAGTTTTCTAATAATAAAACTATACATATAATATTAAAACAACGCATTCATTACCATTTAAACGGAATCGCAGTATATCACATTCTGACACGTCGTTTCGAAATTGTTGAGACATAGCAGGTCGATATAAAAGAAATATAACGGGAGGTGGAATGGTTCATTGAGTGAGAACCAATCACAATTTTCAGTGGTAAAACATGATCACAACGATCTGCCTATCAACAGCGAACGCAACAAGCTGTTGAGTTATATTGGCTGAACGACCCACTACGCTAAAATTGAATACATTATCAGTGAAAAGTTTATAAAGTATCAATCTAAAGCAGAGAGGTTTCAGTTTGAATACATATATGAAAACTTTAATTATGTGTCGCCCATTAGCAATTAAAATAAACATGTAACCTGTACGCAATGATCAAGCCTTAAAATTCAATGATATTTATTGCAATTTGTTTGTTGGCTTTGTTTAACGACATATCAACACACAAAAGAATATATAATGCGAGACAATTGGTGTAAATTTGCTTGCCCAGGGAAAGCACCATGCTGGCTAATAACCCGAACGGGATTAGAACTCAGATTCTCGTGACTGCGAACCCAAATTGCTCACCAAGCATTCACCCAGAATGCTTAAAAAATTATTATTAGAGTCAAATATAAGGAAAGTCAAATTTCTTACAGAACACGTGATTGAATTTTCATGCCAGCATTCAAAAATTGTAAGTGAAATAACTGTAACAGACGTACATGCTTTCTGTAGTTCTCCACTGTAAGAAACAGGTTTTATTGAGAAGATATCTTAACTCGATTTTTCAATCAGCTGTTATTTTAAAAAAAACCTATTTCTATCGCTTTTTGTGAATCGATTATAGTTGGTTCCTGATAGAAGTTATTTTCGTTTGGTTTTTTAAAGAAACAAAACAAGCTATGCAGGGATTTGTTATCTACCAATTGCTATAATGTGTATGGTTTTAATTTGAGTGCATGAGTCACAACAAACATCATATATTTTTAGATTATTCAGTTTGAAATGTCTCATCATTTTACAAACCTGTATAAAATGTGTTGATCTCCCCTGACCACGAGTTTGTTTCATTATGGTTATATTTTGAAGGCATTTTACATGATCCATATAAGTTTCGTATTTGCATCTCAATATGCGAATAAAAGTGCGCAATATCAGAAAATAAGAATCACTACCAATATTATGCCTTTGCATTATGTTTTAAACTATATTCAAAACATATTTTTTAGATGTTTTCTGCAATACTTATAGGTTACTGCATTTGGATAGGAAAATATGAACGAATTTCTCGGATGCACGACCTTAAATCTTATTGTCCGAAATTAATATGGTAAATATTTAAATATTACAATTTGTAGATGTAAATCAACTTTTGAACTCAATTTTCAGGTATTCATTGAATCTGTGAACTAGACTACTGGATATAGTTTTAAAAACCAAATATAATTTGTACAGCAACATATGGTCGTAAACGTCCACAGATTACATAGAGAATATCTTAACGTTTAAGTCTATATAACAAAATATTTAATTAGTGATATGGAAACAATGCTATTTTTCTACTTCATGAGTAACGTATTTTACTTATATCTATTAAGAAAACACAGGTTTCATTTTATTCAAATATTATTTACGGATTTGTATGGATTAGCTTCTCCATTCTGTACCATTGCGATTAATGGTTGCATTACTAAATCGATTAAAAGACGCGCCCAAATTTTGCAATAACTTAGGACAGCGACCGTTTTCAAATTTAGATGATATATGTTTGTGCAGTTTATTCAATTTTTGCGTGCTTTTTTTTCTCGAAAATGTGGATATTTTTATTTTCTTTACCACATTCGTCTGCGTTGATTGGTATGATGACCGATTCTGGAGTAAGGTTCATGTACTACATCAACAGGACAGAAGACTGTAATAGGGTTCAGAGTGTAACACGTGACAGTGAGTTTACTTGTAAGGATTTATCTGATATTTGTTTTTATTTCTGCATTCAGACGTGAATTTATTTGTTTTTGACGGGCTTGCAGTCTAAACATGTATGGTTCCTAAATTGGTCGGAGGGGAGAGGCAAAGAAGGTCGAATAGCTAAATGTTATGTAAATTCTGTCCCATATAATTTGCACTATTAATGTGCTAAAATTGGCGTTAAACCCACAGCGGTATCTATTATCGACACTTAAATGCAATAATTAGATTAGAATGTTCTTCAAGCCACATTGTCAAACCATTCTCTGTGCTATGCAATGTTTCAAGAGCATTATGTTCACATACTTAAATTTGCTTATCTGTATATTTGCTATCTAATACTCCTGTGTGAGTATATCAGTTCTTCGTATTTGACTGCATACATATCGACAGAACAATTTTGTTCAATATACTTTGAGTTACTCAACGTTTATATCGCTAGATTGCATAAGAGAAAATGGACATTATCAACACAACGAAATACAATGACCTTTAAGGATTAATTTGAGAGAAAAGTCCAGATGTTTTTGTAAACTAATTAGATAATTAAGATGATGTACAAAACACCTGTAATTCTGGTTTTGAAAGGTCAATCTGGATGAGTCACCTACTCCTAGATTCTTTAAGAGTTGCAGTGCATCTTTTCTTGATCTCTTAATTGGGAAAATACACTCGTACTGACATAGACGTGTCTTCAAAAAGATTACATTGAAAGTCAAAGACTGATTCATTCTCGGTAAATTGCCCATTAGACGATGATGTTGTCTATAAATTGTTGATCTTGACAAATTGATTCGATCAAACAAAATTTACAGATTATACTTTGTCTTGTCAAAATTGATTGCTTTCATTCCCCCACCCCTAACTCCTACAAATTCCGCCTCCAAAAAAAGCACTTCCATTTTGGTTAGATTTTCTGAAAAAAATATTTTCATTTTATCAGAATGAAATGTAATTAGAATAAAGAATTTTGACAACAAATATTGAATAGTGTAGCATATTGGAAAAGTCAGTATTCGCATATTTTGTGGACAGACCCAGCAATACAAAGACAATGACAAGTAGTTGGAAAGGGAATCTACGATGTTAGTTTGACGTATGGACACAAATTATGACAGTACCGTATAGACAAAGTAAATGTATAATATGATTTCTACGTGGAGTTCAATGATGTAAAGGTCCATTAATATAGGTACACTAAAATTGACACAGTAACAAAGTGAGCCCCCACCCCATTTCGAATGTTCAAGGTCAGAGTAAAGATACTTGAAGCCCATTAAAAATTATATGAAAATTTAGATATATGAATATTTTCAGATATTAGTAACTACCTTAAGTATAAGAATGCCAAGAGAGAAATGTATGGGACTTGAAAAATTACTTTGTTTTATTTTTTAACACGATTATAGACTGATGTATTTCTGAGCATGACAGAGTCAAAATATCTTCACAAAATCAATATATACAACAATAAGAACCTTCAAAAAACGAAACGATTTTTACAAGCGCCAACTTTAATAGAGAAAAGGAAAATAGGAAAAGGCGATTAAATAACTAATTTGAAGCTGTTTATGAAAGTATTTACTATATATGCTTTATGCATATATTTTAAACTTCTAATAAAATATTTCGTAATAAAATAATGTATACTTTTTACATTCAATTTTCAGAGTCTCACAATCCACCAAGGTCCTCTGAACATTTTCCAATGCCATGCAGCACGTGATCTCAAGCAACTCAATTTGCACGATACTTATAAATTTGATGCATAGGTTGAGCTGCCAAATGTCACCATAATTCACTTGAAAAGCACTTAGAATATAATTAAGTCAACAAACCATCTATCAAAATGAATCATACACGTCGATTAGGTGATTCACTACTAATTTCAAGCTATTTCGAAACTTTTGTAGCGAACACTTGTGCAACAAATCCTTGCCAGTGGTTGAATGGAAAAAAGAAATCTATGCCATTTGATGAGCCAATGATTTGGCAAGAGCCAACAGATCATATCAGCAATGGTCACTTCGGCATGGTGCCTCCAGCTGGCAAGGGTGTGTCGAAGAAGAAAACGTCGACTTTTTATTATCTAAACATCTAACAAACACTCCACGCAGAAGGACTTCCGGTTCTTGGCGCACCAGAATCATTTTAACTTGGGTCAGACGAGGAAGAGAAAGAGGATGAAAGCTCTAGTCGTAAACCAATAATATCACATGACCCATATTTTTTCTCATACTCCATCCCTGAACCACACCTTATACACAAGGTGAACTGAATGACCTTGTCAGTGATTTTGAACTATTAAAAGTAAGCAACCACAGCTGTTGGGCTCCACACTACAGCAGTGGATTTCCTGGCATTTGATGTTAGGGTTTCCATGTTCCGTGACCGACAAAGTGATCTTGTTACATTCTTCTTCATGGAAGGTGACCGGTTAGCTTGCAAAAACATCAATGGTATGGTGGCAGCCCTCAATATTGTTCATGTTCCAGACGAGACGGACTGTTCGTTGATTCGTTGAAGACGAGTCTTAAAACTGTTTTGCTATAGACTGAAACAGACAACTTAATACATATGTGAACCAGTATAATTATGTTAACATGGCAATGACATACCAGCACATATTGTTTCATCAACAACTCAGTAAAGGCTCCAAGAGAATATTTGCCTGGTTTCACCTGCAGCGGGTGTTGAACAAACGTTTGCGTATCTGATCAAGCCCGCGAATGTCGATGCAGATGCAACACCAAGCATTACATCTATGATCATGATCTGATCAACTGGGATCTTTACGAGTGTGTTCTCATAAGAAAGTGGGGTCCGTGAATATTATTGAATCAGTAAATGATGAGATCCGACGGAGAATTACATTAATGAGGAAGCGCGATTTAAAAATCTATACACAAGCCATGAAGATCTAAAATATTTGGCACCAGTCTAAATTTCAGCGATGGATTTATACCAATAACTCAATTTGACGTGATGTTGCCGTCGCCAAGGACAGAGCTGAGTTATCCAAAATTACACTTTCGATGTCATCAATGAGTTCATCAGTGATACCAAAAGAATGTTTGACATCATTATGGAAACGTGCGGAACACCTAGAACACACCGAAAACATTTTGCATAACTTTGACAATAACAGAGGGGTTTTAGCTGTTTAAATATATTGCCAGAGACCAGAATTTTGACATAGATTTGAAAATTTTAACTTATCATTTGTACCAGTTTTATAAAAACAATTTCGAGGATCTAGTCTTGGTTAAGCAGTCCTTGGTGGACATA
This sequence comes from Potamilus streckersoni, assembly GCA_016746295.1. Taxonomy (NCBI): domain Eukaryota; kingdom Metazoa; phylum Mollusca; class Bivalvia; order Unionida; family Unionidae; genus Potamilus; species Potamilus streckersoni. The sequence goes on along the minus strand of JAEAOA010002045.1, from coordinate 3,185,419 downwards.
CACTTCAAACACGTGTAGGGAAAGACGTAAGGGGTCTAAAATTATTACATATTGCTAAAATCATCTTTGATAGGTTTATATTTTTGCAGGGCTCAAGTGGTCGAATACGTGTTATTGGAGAAAGTTTAGTGGTTTTAGCAATTTTGCACAAAATACTATATCATATCTCGTAGTTAGGTTTGGTCTTAGAGAAATAAAAATTGCAATAAATACCAAGCTCACATAGAGGATATCTCCAAAAGCGTCATCTGGAGATGTCCCCTTATGGTTTACTCAGACACAAAACAGCCAGTTATTAGAAAGAGAAAAAAAACTCCACCGCTCTCCAACTCCCATTAATATCATTACATTTATCAAGGTCGGAGGTGGTGGAAATATAAAACAGCGATGGAATATTTCAGTATCTGACGGCCATTCTGGCTTGGATGGTGGATGTGGCTCCCAAGGTTCTAAATGCAGCTGAATTCTGTCGGAATCTTATCCTGTATAGATCTAAATTTTAAATGCGTTTAGTTATGCAGTTTTGTTAGCGTCATTGAACGAAAAATTGATTTATTTATAATTTGTTCGTTGAAATTATTGCAGAATGGACTCAAACGTTTTTATTCTAAACAGACAGTATATTGTTGTAAAATTGTGAAATTATTTAATGACTTGAATATTTTACAAATCTGTTGGAATATCTGAAACATTCAAGGACTTTAGTAACATTCAGCTTTTACTGGATTACCTAGCACATTTGAAGCTTCATTCGGAATACGTTTTGATAGTTTCCCGATTAATATGAAATTGATAGCATATTTAGGATACCATTGTAAGAGTTGAACCACTATTTTTATTTTTCGCTGACATTGTTTGATTTTATGTTACGGTAATAAATTTACAGTTTGGAAAATGTTGTGTTTTACCTTGTGGAGCTGCATAGTTTAATCCCTTAGGCTGTGACAATCAGTTGTCTAATAAGCTAGATGTAAAACAAATCAAGTGATACTGATATTATTTCCATAACAAAAACGCATCTTAATTCTGATGTGTGCAATAATGACTTTTTGTCTATTATATCTAACCGTTGAGACTTTTTGGCCATGGCGCATGTATAAAATTCTTTTCACTAATCTGTTTCGTGTTTTATTTCGAAATTTTAAAAATTATATTGTTAAATATTTGTGAAATATTAAAATTTATATTGTTAAATATTTAAAACTATAGTGTGAAATATTAAAAGCTATATTGTGAAATATTAAAAACTGTATTGTGAACTATTGGTTATTCCCCTTATAAACATTTATTAATCTCCTTCAGACAATTTTTTTTTTGTATTGAGCAAGCAACATGTGCAAAAATATTGTGATTTTAATGAGGACCTACTCGATGATTATTAATAATAAACAATATGAAAATAAAGAGGTATGGTTAGCTCAATATATAAAACTGACGGCTCTCTTTTATTGAAAACACAAAACGATGTATTCAAAGAAAATGTCAGAATTAGGCTTATCAAGCTTCGGAATACATACAAATGAAAAAAGAAACAAAATCTTAGAACTCACGTCAATAATCGTACAATAATATGTAAAAGACTAATGTATAGCCAGTTCTGAAAAAAATGGACAATTTGGATATCTTTCATGAGAATATTGGAAGTTATAAAAGGTACAGTTAGATGTCCACGTCCACTGATCCCAGTTTTCATATTTAACAAGAAATCAAACGTAGAACTAAATGATTATGAAGAGGTCATTTGTCTCAATGATTGATTATCATCCATATCAACTATAGATAAAACCCAGCCTCGTTTCTCGTTTGCTAATAATCGAACCAAAATATCAAACATTTTTATATTTATAGTACAAAACATTACTATTAACAGTGCAAGGGTTTACGTGCAAATTTTGACATCAGATATTTAAGGGCAACACTTCTGCAATATATAAGAAGCCACTGCATCGTTTACTATTTAATATATTACTTGTGGAAATGTGCGGTTTCTTTGATTACATCTGTGTGTGTGTTTGTGTGTGTGTGTGTTGTTTTATTTTAATACAAGGTGACAGGTTATTGTACTAATTGTATATCTATATCACTTTTGATTTTTGTAGGAATAAAATAAGAAAAGGGTCATGTTCGAAGAGCTATACGATCATCATTATCAAATAGTCCACTAGCAAGTGCCAGTAAGGATTATTATTATTCTTTAATTGTACTATTCGATACTTATTGAATTTGTAAACCTGTAAAGAATAATGGAATGGTCTTTTGTGATTCTTCAAAGGCTTTCGACTGGGATTGGCATTCATGGTCTTTGTACAAATTAAACAACTAAATTTATACAGCCATTTTCTCAATGGGTTAAAAGACACTTGTGTGTGCTGCTAAACTCGTGACAAAAGGAATTTAAACCCGTTGAAACAGCTGTTACACAGTGGTCCGTTTTCGGGCTGTCACACAGTGGTCCGTTTTCGGGCTGTTACACAGTGGTCCGTTTTCGGGCTCTACATTTTTTTCCCTGCATATACAAGATACTGCTGATAATATTTAACTTTAAATTCAATCCTCACCGTCAATCAAAACTGTCAAATAATTTCGATCCGTGAATAACCATCAAAAGAGACCAATATAAAGTAAATGGTTTTGATAAGAACGGTTACCAACAAAAAAGTGAAAATTGAGTTTTTCCTGGAGAGTACATACCAATTTCCGTACGCGTTCAAAATATGTATCCTCACATTTGTCTAAAACTCTTTATCTCCAACGAGACAAACGCACTTTCCCTCAAACAAATGGTGTGAGATCACAAGTATTATTTAATATTATTGGGATAAAGGAACTGAAGGATGGTCGAAACACTTACAACTGACAGAAACGTTATTCCCCTCAATTCGGCCATACTTTATGTCAGTCTATTTCTTACATCACTTACCGATTGTTATATACAACACTATTCTGTTTATCATACAAGACGACTTTTAAAATATAGCCCCAGAGGTTAAAAGTTGTAACGTGATTATGATTTTTAACGTATGCTTTAGCAATTTATCAGTCATATCGCTACGATATCTGCAGTGTGGCAGTTTATAGTGATGTCTAGTACAGGGGCATCATGCCGCAGACATGTAGCATCTTGTCACACCCAGTCACGTCACATTATCCTGACACCAGGCTGACCAGTCCTAACAATAACCACTTTATGCTGAGCGTCAAGCGAGACAGCTGTTAGTACCATTTTTGTAAGTCTTTGGTATGACTCGACCGGGGATCAAACCCACGACCTCCCGCATCTGAGGCGGACACACTAACGACTAGGCCACCAGAGCGGTACGTATTTAAAAGAATTAGATTTTACAAATGTTCTATGATTTATTGCCACACGTGGAAATGCTTAAAATTAGGAAACGGATAACTTAGTACCTTATAAACTGCATTAAATTTCGATTTAATTTAGTAGCATTGTCATAAAGAAGGTGTGGAGTGTTCTGAATGATTATAAATGGTATACGTGTTAGATGATCAATTCTGACTGCCTATAAAACATCAAATTACAAGCTCTAATAAGAAGACAATTTTACAGAAGCGAGCCAAAATCTTTAAAGGTAATTGTTGTCTAGGGAAGACACCAATGTAAAAATAAGACAATCTCATGTCAACAGAACTAGCGAAGATAACTAAAATACATTCCACGTCATTCCGTGAATCAGAATGTCAACTTTGGGCATTGGAACTGTCATTGCCTGCTGTTTGGCTACACTTAAAGATTACGAGTTGTTTGGAGATGTAGTTCCATGAAAAATCCATCAGTCAATATTAGCCAAAGCCTCCAGCTCGCTAATTGCTTTCAAAAGCCCCTGATATTGGTCAGCTTCATATCATCCACAAAACACACGAGCAAAATAGTCCGGAACAATAAAGCTCCGAATGTATTGATTTAAGACTTATTAACTGACACTGAACTATTTGGTTGATATTTTCTCACTCTTATTGAGGAGATATTTATGCACACCATAACCTTTTCTCGTCTAGGGTAAAGCTATATAATTTTCTTTGCCCAGATGGACTTGTCAAGGTTTATTACTCTTTCTTGAGTGTTTCTTTTTATATGCTCTGTCTGTCAAAGTATGATTACATCTCATCATTCATCACCTGTGTCAATAATAATCATCATGAAGCAAACGATTCCTTATACAGGCTGTTAAAGCGCCAAAATGCATACAACTAACAACGATACACGTGAAGCAAAGACATTCCTATAACATTATCCATTATATAAAAATTGCGTTCATGTTTTGAATGGAAATTTAGCATAATTAATCTTCTTCATAGGTGTCATTTAAAAACTTCACTCCGCTTCCAACCACTTGATTCGAGGGCAATTTATATTTATTCTTGTCATTGTCGTTCCAACTGAAGTATCTAGCAGTCGATGTTTTTCTATGGTTGATGAATAAGACCATCGTAACCTTAGTTACCAGTCAGTTGAATTTATTCCCATTGTAATTAATTGATCTCGTCACCATCACTTTCACGACATGATCATTTACACCTACTAATAACAAAGGAATAAGTCTAAGCTTAACATAATATTGGTTTTTATGGTCAATTTTTCCCGCAAAGAACATTATTTTAAAGTCAACTATATTCTTTTTTTCAGCTGATGGCAGATTGAAATTGGAGCTTTACTAGCATGAAATTAGCACTGTGTGTGGGCCACAGCTAGAACATCATATGGGTCACAGCCAGAACTTAGCACTGTAGCATGGGCCCCAGTCAGAATCTAGCACTATGCATAGGCCACAGCCAATCTAACACTATGCAATGACCACAGATAGAACATCGTATGGGTCACAGCCAGAACCTAGCACTATAGCATGGGCCACAGCCAGAATCTAGCTCTATGCATGGGCATAAGCCATAATCTAGCACTTTGCATGGGTACAGCCAGACTCTAGCACTATGCATGGGCCACGGCCAGACTCTAGCACTATGCATGGGTACAGCCAGACTCTAGCACTATGTATGGGCCACGGTCAGAATCTAGCTCTATGCATGGGTACAGCCAGACTCTAGCACTATGCATGGGCCACGGCCAGAATCTAGTACTATGCATTGGCCACGGCCAGAATCTAGCACTATGCATGAACCACAGCTAGCACATCGTATGGGTCACAGCCACAACATAGCACTATAGCATGGATCAAAGCCAGAATCGAGCACTATGCATGAAACACATCTAAGCATTGGAAGCATTGCTGATATGCCTTTTGGTTCAACGTTATGTTGCATATTCAGATAACAACAGGAAATTCCAGTAGTGATGGACACGTAATTATTTCTGACGGAAGATTTGCCGCATGTTCCAATTATCTTACATGCAAATAACAGTACTTCGAATATTTTCATGTTCCAAAAGATGAAGTAAACTAATTTAATATTCATTGTTCTATATACATTGCGGCCACTTTCAAATGAACAAAAATACTTGAAAATGCGATGGAAATGGTTTGCCTTTTAAGTGTATAAAAAAAAGAAAATATTTACAAAAATAATTTAAACTTATAACACACAATTATTGGAGCTGCATAGTAATTATTAGAGCTCTCATAACACTACAAATAAAACAAAATGTTTTGTAGTCTTGTTATGTGATGAATGGTTAGTTTCATGTATTGATAAAACATTGATGTAGTCGTCATACGGGTGCTTTAACAACGCTGTTGCTTCTCTCTCTCTCACACATACACACACGCACGCACGCATACTGTCGTTTTGCGATGTGTCGATCAGTATCCGACCTGTAATGCATAGCAGTAAATTGCAATAATGAAATAAAGAAATGAGTTCTCAAAGGTATTTAACAGTATTATTGTTTTTTCCTGGAGTCCGTGTACACAACTAAAGACAAACAATCAGCAACTGATAATTTTTATGACATGGGGATCATTCTGGATCTTTCCAGTAATAAGTATATTGTAAAAAACATCTTGTGCAAATTGAATATAAAAGTATCATTAAAACCCAATACATCTTCTAATTATTTGAAATTATAAATGATCGCATTTCAGGAGGCAGTGAAGTTCTTGAATATTTGAATCTCAAATGCACAATTTTTCTTTTAAATGGGTGCACTGGATAATAAACTATTAAAATTTGGATATAAATTTAATAATGTACTCTATGAAATACTTTTTATCAAACCTATACATGTATTCAAATGCATGTTATGCACGTTCATTGTAGCTAATTGTATTTGGTTTAGGATGTGATATAAAAAGTATGTATGTATGTATGTATGTATGTATGTATGTATGTATGTATGTATGTATGTATGTATGTATGTATGTATGTATGTATGTATGTATGTATGTATGTATGTATGTATGTATGTATGTATGTTTGTATGTATGTATGTATGTATGTATGTATGCATGCATGCATGCATGCATGCATGCATGCATGCATGTCTGCCTGCCTGCCTGCCCGCCTGCCTGCCTGCATGTATGTCTGTCTGCATGGATGTATTTATGTACGCACGCACACACGCATGCTCCTTTGGGCTTAAATATAACGGTTATGATTATTCTGGATTCAATTCATAACACTAAGTTCCTATTATATTTTGTTTTCATAACTTTGAAACAATATTTTGTTAAATTTTACAAAATTTGCCGCTTTTGCTTCTTTCTGTTATTTAGTGTATAACCATAGAGTAGTAACTGTATATATGTATACACGCACATATGTGTGTAGATATGCCGGTTTGTACCTCGCTGAAGAACATTGTAGATGATGGAGAGTTTATTTTTGCTTTGCATACACTTGCTGATGAATAGCATATTTAAATATTTTGGTTAATCAAACTTCTTTGTTCTTTAATTCTTTTAGTACATAGATGAAAGCAGTTGGAAATTTATTGCCGACTTCCGACACAGCGATAAAAAGAATCTCTTTAGTTTACAACCTCATTAGTGACAGCCTTTACCAAAAAGCCTCATACTTTATCAGTGATTAAGATACCAATTCAACCGCCATGAAAGATGTAGGTAAAAATATCCTTTGCTCATAAATTTTAGTTTAAAGAAGTAATACATAAACAAAGGAACACAATTTTCTACTTTTTGAAAGATAACACATTTCAGGTTGATACGTAAGCCATTTAGCTTCCATTCGTATCACTGATTAGCATCCAACTACGTGTTCTGAGTGATTTAAGAATTGTTTGGGTTGGTCCATGACTCTAGTGGATATATTTATCGTGTCTGATAATACTCTACATGAATCGAGATTTATTTTCCTTTGGTTACAAGTCAAAGACAGCGTGTCTCACATAAAAGCAAGTAGAAGATAAAAATAGTATCGTTTACCTTCTTCATTCCAAAAGACGTGAACAGCGGATGATTAACGATGCAAAGCATGCGAACGATATGTACTTTATTTCGATCGTTTTCCCACCAATATTTTTTGTATATCATGTACGCATGTTGTCTATTTGTATTTATTTATGTCTGCCTGGTTATCACAGTCTGGTCTCTTTACCTTATTCCAGGACACATACGCTTTTTGTTCTTTCTCGACACCACACACACACACACATACACACACAAAGATATATATATATATATATATATATATATATATATATATATATATATATATATATATATATATATATATATATATACACGCACACACACATACATACATACATACATACATACATACATACATACATACATACATACATACATACATACATACATACATACATACATACATACATACATACATACATACATACATACATACATACATACATACATACATAAACATCATTAAGAGGTTAGTGTTAGGACTTGTGGTTCAGTGTCAGGCTAATATGACTGGGTGGAACATGATGCTACTTGTCTGGCGCATGATGCCCCAGTGCTAGACATAACTGTAAATTGACTCGATGCAGATATCGTAGTGATATGACAGGAAAATTATTAGAGGTAGGTTAAATTCCAAATATCTCTCTCTCTCTCTCTCTCTCTCTCTCACACACACACACACACACACACGCACACACACAGGCACTATTTTTGTCTTGCCAATGATGTACGCCATAACTGCTCTCAAGTACTGAAAATTAATGGGCATTACAAATCTTATGTGCAAACTGTACAGACCCAGATCTACAGACGCATGATGTTATACCACCTCATATCTTATGTACATATCAAGATTAAGTTTATGTCTCATGTTATATCATCTTAATTTCATGCGCTGTTTTGTTATTTTATTCCTTTAAAATCAGATTAATGTATTTCGCATCGCACTGTAATTAAAGAGTAATCTTGTCGTGTGTTTCGATGTACATATATCCTCTCTTTAGACTATCACATTCGTGTTGATATCAATATCAGATATGCAGAGCTGAATAATCCCTTGAGGTGACTAAAACAAGAGCAAGTTATTTCACGCATGGTTTGATTAATGCTACTTGATTTTTGCTTTTATCAGTTCGGGTTAGCACACCGTAAACGGCTATCTTTCGATGCCCTTGATCGTCAAAGTAGGATTGGATTAATGTTCCTAAAAATCCACGCTAGACACTGGATTAGAGTGTATAAATAACAATGTCCACTCGCCACTAGACGCTAAATACGCAAACATATGCGCTGATTTATATAAATTTATACATTAATTGAGATTTTACGGTATTTCTTGAGTAGTACTAGCAATATAATTTGCTTCAAAGTTAGCACAATAGACCCATAAAATGTATTAAAGTGTTTAATACAAATAATTTACAGTTTACACAATTAAAATAGGTAATTTTCAAACTGAGATAGCCACAAAGTTTAATATAATAATGTAAATTAACAACATGAAAAATTTTCGTGTGTCCTCCGATATCATATATCAACGATTCATCACTAGTCAGCTCTGAGGAAAGAGAAGGGAACAAATAATGAATACATTTAAGAGACCATGTCAACTTAAATAAATTATCAGGCTTGCTTACTAGAATACACCCCCTCCCATGGTTTTATAAATACGCAAATGCAGCAAACAAACAAAAATACACCCCTGTCACGTAAATGTACCTGTCAGATTTAGATACATATATTAAAGCAACAAGCGACCTCAGTGCTGGGATGCTTTTTGGTAAGGATTTTGTAAGAGGTGGAATATTTATTGATTCTGAAACAAGCTATTTGCGTTGAACAGTATCAGAAGTACTTTTAACAAATCTCCTGCAGAATGGAATTAAATAAGCAATTGCCTTTTTTGCTGAGATTAAGCCATTCAAGGCCCTATCTCTCTGTAGCCAAGTCTCATCCTATTGTCCATATAGGTGAATATTTTCTCATTAATCATGATCATGTAGCTTCTACTTAATTGAAACTCCACAGCTTTGCATTAAAGCTGACGTTAAAATACATTTGGGGTCCTTCTGTCAAGTGTACAAACTATTTTAGCTCCTCTCAAGCAATACTACTGGCTGCAAATGATTTCATTAAGGATAACACATAGCTTTGCATAATAAAGTCATTTACAGCAGGGTCCTAATCGTGTTGCTGATAAAATCGCTTAGTAATTATTCAATTAAACTTCGGAAAAGAAAGATAATATAGGGAGAAACATCTTTTTAAAGAGACCCGTTGCCATGGCTTCTTTGATGCATTTGTAGGCATGCAGTAACATAACTATATATTACGTAGACCATGACACCTTAAAGTGGACAACACTTGCACTGGAGTCGAAGTTCCATCATTGCTTAGTCAGTAAAATAATATACTCAATTATTTAAGAGCTGACACAAGACATTGAAGCTGTCATTGAGAACCACTTATGACAAACGTTGTACCTTCATGCTTATTGAGAATACACATTGATATTTGCTGTACCTTTATTGACAATGCTACAGGCGTGCGTGACTTACTTATTTGACAATGCTGTCAGTGTGTGTGTGTGACTTGCTTACTTGAAAATGGTATAGGTGTGTGTATGTGTGTGTGTGTTTCTGACTTGCATACTTGACAATGCTGTTGGTGTGTACAGTACAAATTATCTATTTGAAAACTAAACTAATTCAACTATTATAGAGCTTTCTGTTTTTGGCTTTTTAATGTAGTATAGTATAAACTACGAACCAAAAGGAATTGTCGGTGATAGTTTCCACTTAACAAGTCCATGAACTTGAAGTATTATATGAACCTATCTCACGAATAAGCAATAGTCATTTTGCCTCAGGTGATTCATAAAGCAAAATAGTGTGGTGATGGTCGTACTTTCTTTGGTTGTAATCAAATGGTAATATTTCAACGATCACTAGCTTTCAAAAAAGCGTGAATGCTCCATTATATTTAACTCACTGTCTGGCTTGGAAAGAAAGAGCTATTAAACTATAACAAGGATGTGCACAGGAGATATAGGAAATACATTGCTATCTAGGTCAGTTATATTATATTATTTGCTAAGCACAGGAACAGCAAGTGGTTGTTACTTCGAGTTGAGCAGTTGCGGGAGTTTGTCAAAATTCTTTATGGATGTCTAGGAGAGGAACGTGACCTAGTTTTATGTTCTTAGTTCTAGCGATTATAGGTACATATTTCAGATTCAAATGCATCCTCAGGCTAGCCAAGTTAGTAATATCGGAAGTCCTCTCTTTTACATATTTGTATAACATGTAATAATCTTGTATGCTTATTGCCTCACGATTACAGTTACTGCCAAATTCCATCCACTTAATCATTATATGTAAAATGTTTAGAAAAGCAACCAAGAGTTACACCGCAAGAACTAGTAAATATGCCTGCCTGCATAGAATCATACCGGTTTTTAAACAATTGTAATAATGCAATTCCGCACCACTCTGCCAACAGTACCTTTGAACTGTGACAAATATTTAGTCGGTTCGTTAATTCAGTCGATGACGAATGCTTTCTCATATTGCTTTATAGTAAATTTACAACGGCTTAAAAGCTTCCGAAATGAATATATTCCACTCGTGACGAGGAACAACTAGATGCAGAAAGAATAGCAAATTATCTTCCAGAGTTTGAAAGTAGAAAACTTGTATGAAGAAACAGGGTGGAAACAATTCCAGGCAAGAATGAAAATTTGAGAACCATGCACGTTTTACACAACAATTAAGGGTTGAACTTCTTCTCTACTGTAACGCTTGCCTCGAGCCGTTCAAAATTCCACTAAATACAACTAAAGTCGTATAAATTACTACATAATACCTTGCAATCGTACACAATGTCCCCGTTATCCTTTTCGGAATCTCCAATTATGACTGGAGGAAATAGAAAAAGTTAAATTCTATGGTCTATACTAGTGTTGTGTTATGAAAGTTCCTCTGCACAGAGTGCACATACCAAATGTTAATAGATTGTACAATACTGTGTTGTTTATCTTCTGACGATAATGATGTAGTACTTATTCTGATATATTTAAAGTACAACTTAATCTGATATTTTAAAACTGTAATTTTTCGGTAATCCTTGTGATGACCTTGAAAATTTAAAATAATACTTTAATCGATCTCTTAATTTAAAAAATCTGAGAGGCAGGATTACCTGGATTATTTTTCCTGAATAATATTTCTTTACAAACGCCGTTATGGGGGCGATCACTTATGAAATAATAATGTTCGTATTTCGGGAGGCACAAAATACTGTCAATCATTTTATATTCGAGGCTACTGTTATGTTTATTTAATTTGTATTATTTGTTGGCTTTTGATATCATTATGTATATTTTTTAATTTTAATTGACCTAGTCCAAAATCAAGTTCACGTGTACCTAATTAGGGACTTTGATTTTGTAAACAGCAAAATACACAACTAATCCTTCTCGGTTCGTATTGCTAAAACGTTAGGATCATTATCAATGGATATAACATGTTTATCTTAATCATAGTCTGGGATATCGGTATTCCCCTATAAAAAAAATCTGCAGTAACTGATTTTTGCCATGTTCTTTATTATACTTTTAGTAATATAGATTATCTTGCTGCCAATTTAGAATATTATAGAAATGAACTTTAGACCCTCATTTTGATTTTACTTTCGTATCTTAGCTTTTTATATAATTTTCTTTTCTTGAGAAATTACTCATTCTTGATTTTTATATAATTGAAGCACAGTAATATTGTGTTCTGATTTTCATAGGGGTTAAACTATTTTTAAATATATTATTAACTGGAATTACAAAGAGCGCATCGATACTATTCTTGGATGGAAAAATAATTGGAATTATAGTAAATTCAGACAAAACAAATTTTGGATTATATAATTGTAATTAAACAAAAGAGTTTTAGTACATCATCACACTCCAGGCTATTGACATATTATCACGTTGGAGGCATCAGGCACATCAACACATTCAATGCTGGAACGTACTTGGGAATCCACTGGAATTCAACTGGAACTTCATACATTTGGACATGTGATAGAACATGTATGACTATTTGGTATTAACTCACAATACTGTAAGTTCTTTCTAAATTTTCACTTAATATTGTAAGGTAAAAATTATTTGTCGAATAATACAAAACGTGTTGATTTTTTTAAATCTTTCCTGCAACGTGGTATAAGACCATAGAATCGTAACAAAACCATTTTTGTGAGTTTCGCTGACAACATAGACCACGAATTGAAAGTCACCCCACCCGACCCGCATTAAATTATCTGCGCCCCTCTATGTGCTGGTAAGGCATAACATGTTTGCTTATTTTAATGTTATGTTTATTTATAGTGTTGCGAAATTTATAATAAAATACTTGTATATTTGAATAGAGATAATTATTGATTATGATTGTCTCTTGTTATTGTAATAATGTAGATTGATTCAGGTTTGCTTTCTCTTAAAATACATTATATCCATTTAAAATAATGTATACTCACTAAACCTTATGCTTTACAATGAAATTTGAAACACCTTGAGAAACTTGAAAAGTTTAACAAAAATAAGAAGTCTATACCTTGTTTAAAAGCACACGTGCCTTTGAACAACTGTAATCATATAAGTGACACATACATACATTCAACACAATGCATGGTATACACTAGCATATCCTCAGTCCCGATTTATCCTTACCAATTCCAAACAGTTCCGTCTCAAGTGATACTTTGTCGATTCCTATCAGCTCCGTCCGAAACGACGCTTGGTCCATTCAAATCAATTCCGACCCAAGTGATAGCTGGTCAATTCCAATCAGCACCGTACTGGTCATGCGTGTAGATAAGCCACGTTACATAAATCAGCTTAAATAGACACTTTTGGGATGGGGGGGGGGTGATAGTGGAGGTGATGGTTGATGTGGGCAGATCGAAACCTTATCTGAGAGAATAACTTCAATAGAAAACACAAATGTTATATCTTTTATTGTTTGCTGATGTGAGAAAGATACTATTGATATATGGTCCAGTCTGATATTACCCCAATTCAGTCAAGATATATTACTTTTAAGTCTGGTATAACCCTAGTATATTCCCGGTATTTAGTCCAATTACTGGAGATCTGGTAATACCTCCAATTTAGTCCAGGTATTCAGTAAAGATATATTCCTTCAAAGTCTAGTTATTATTTAATTTAGTCAATGTATGAAGACCAATTACTGGAGAAGTCTGGTATTACATTAAATCAGTCCATGTATTTAGTCCAGTCATCTTCCTTTTAAGTCTTGTATTACGCTATTTCAGTACAAGTATTCAATCTAGTTACTGAAGAGATCAGGTATTAATCTAATTCAGTGTAGGCATTCAATCCAGATATATTCTTTTTTATCGCTTGTCAACCGAACGTATTTCATTCTGATTTGAGTTCAGCAATTGCCTTGAAAAAATTATGTTTACAATATAAAAAAATCTTTGAAACCATTTCTTATCTTATAATAATTTATAATGCCAGTCACATAAAGTATTTAAGTACCTAAAATAACGAGATTGTTATTTAGGAATATAAAATACATTTGAACTTTGCACAAATTATGAAATCGAAGATGGATACTATTTTGTTTTTGTCTGTCACTATGCAGTTAGTGGCACAAACCAAGCATGCACGGAATATTATATTTATTTTAACAATGAAGATTTCACAAATACATAGGTAAATATGTGTATATGATTTTAACTTATTATTATTTTCTCTCTTTCCCTATCCATAGTTCGTTCAGTGAAGAATCGCAAATGATACTCCACGTAGGCAGGCTAGTGAATTTCCGCGCGATTTTTTTTCTACATTTAAATAATAAAATACGTAACTCGTTTCGCACGAATGGTTTCAAAAACCATTTGCATCAAAATACCTAGCAACACCACTCATTTCATAATTGCTGAAAAATGGCATGTTTGCGTGTTATCCGCCATGTTGGTCTTGGAGTTATGGAAAAGCCGTTTTTTTTTTTTATTATTTTTTATTTTTTATAAAACGGGACTGTAGTTAAGTGTGCCGCCGCGCGCCACACAGGAAACAAAATACCATCCGCATCCTCTGGTTTATAAAACACCATTTGAACTCTGTACTTACTGCCTTTTTACAATGTTATTTGTCTAATGCTTGGACGATATTTGCCTGTTAAAGTAAGAGCCTCATAGGGCATAGAACAAAGCTTGAAATCTACCATGACTCATAGGAATTACTGATTATACGAGTCAGGAGTTCTCATCTGTAAAAGCATATGTGAAGCAAAGAGATGGCCTGTAATTAATAAGAAGAAATTAATGAAGGCCAGAGAGAGAGAGAGAGAGAGAGAGAGAGAGAGAGAGAGAGAGAGAGAGAGAGAGAGAGAGAGAGAGAGAGAGAGAGAGAGAGAGAGAGAGATGTAATAGGTTCGTCTCTGATAATAATTATTGGACTTTTTTTTCTCCAAGTTATTTACGCATAGTAAAAGAAGTTAAAACCTTCAGTTAGTAGCACAGGCATAGAGTAAACTACATAAATAATAACTTAGAATGAAATGAAAGTCATACTTTTTCTGTTGCAAACTAGCTAATTTAAAATTATATTTAATATGATGCAAAGGAACAGGTTTATCGCTGTCGATATAGACGTTCACGTGCTTCAAGAGTGAAATATAATGTAGACAAATGTTCTCAGATTAATGTTTTCCAGAACTTGCCATTTTCACCATCCTGTTGAGGAAATCAATGTCGACTGCAATCTACTAAATTAAGAGTGCGCACCAGATATATGTTCAGCCATGTTACTCGCAAACTGATGGCGCTTTATGTGTCACTCAGTAGTTCGTAGCGCTTCATGTGAGCAAGAATAAAACCCCGAAAACAGATACAAATTGCACTAAGGGCTTTAAAGACACGTCGGAGTGTAAACAATCGTGTTTCATTATGGTATTTAACATGCCTAAATGACATTAATTTATCGCAAACATCGTAAAATCTTTCTCGCTCTCTGATCCTGGTCTAGCATACAGGGTAACCAACATGTGGAACAATACGATTTTTACCATTTGCAACACCATGCAATGTTTTTTTTTTTTTTAATTTGACGAATGGGGCTTTTGGATGCAAAATAATACGCACTACATCACGATACTAAAGGCTACAATGAAGTTTACCCAATATCAGTGAATATAAATGTCCGATTCCTGCCTCAGAGTTTGGGACAGAGTAAACTCGGCTTAAGGCGGTGATGACCAAGGTCATGATTTACACATAATCGCTATTGGGTGCATATCGTTGTTGATATTGTTGATATATGCACCCCTTACTGATAATTAGAGGTAAATCATGACCCTTGTATTCTAGGATAAGAGTACGAGTGCTTAAGTATGATAATACAATTTAGAAGGAATTTATATTTTATAAGAACCGTTTTTCTGAGGCGCAATATTTTAGATTTTTTATATAGTTAAAATCAGGCATGGTTATTAAACGATTTAGTGCGATGTTGTCACTAGCTGACATGATGGGTTAGAAGGGGAGAAACTGGGAACGAAAAGAAAGTGTTATTTCCCCTTTTCAAGTGATGTTCTTTCCAAGAAATGTGAAATTTGTTTAGCGATATGCTGTTGTTTAACTTATTAATTTATTAATTTTTAGCCTGCCTGAAGCGTTAATTCGAGTAATAATATTGCAAGAAACGTAACAAGTTTGTAACCATGCCGAACTACACGACCACGGCAACACTGAAGCGTTATCCACTTTGGTATAATCTACATACGCAGATCTGTAAAATAAATTTAGAATTTAACATCGACTTTGATCAGTTTGTGCCTGTATCAGTTAAGAAAGCAAAAGTTGAAAGAAAACGACAAAGATATCTGCCAATAACGGTCGGCATAACTGAACGGATGTAAGGTACTTAAGCGCAACATAACGCCAAATAGGCAGGAGAATGATAATCTACCTTGGTTACTCAAATCTTCATCATACCCTTTTGGCATCCTATTTCGAATCAAGAGCAACTTTAGAAAATGGTTATGATAAAAGAACGAACGTAATAACCATATAAAATATGTTCCTGCTGCATGTCGATTTTCCCCAAAATTTTTGATGGTGTCCAAAACCACAAGCAATATAGATCCTAATTTGAATGCATTTTATGGGACGGCAGCTCAGGGTTGCTTGATTACTGCGATTCGTCTAAAGAAACTGCAGCTTGCAGTTCGATCAGACATATAGGTGAGTATACATAGTTATGTAATGTATTAGACATATAGGTGAGTATACATAGTTATGTAATGTATTAGACATATAGGTGAGTATACATAGTTATGTAATGTATTAGACATATAGGTGAGTATACATAGTTATGTAATGTATTAGACATATAGGTGAGTATACATAGTTATGTAATGTATCAGACATATAGGTGAGTATACATAGTTATGTAATGTATCAGACATATAGGTGAGTATACATAGTTATGTAATGTATTAGACATATAGGTGAGTATACATAGTTATGTAATGTATTAGACATATAGGTGAGTATACATAGTTATGTAATGTATTAGACATATAGGTGAGTATATACAGTATATACACTTAAGTTTGGTAGACATATAGATGAGTATATAAAATATATGCAGTTCTCTATGATAGTAGGCACATAGGCGAGTATATACAGTTATGTATTGTAGTAAAAGGAAGATAATAGTTAAAAAGTATGTTTGAAAAGTAGTGTGCTCACCTCAAGAGGCTAACAAAATAATATGTTGGTAAATATTCTGTTGCTACAGTTAGAACAAGACGTACATACTATGATAAGAGAATATTCATTCTCAAAGTTTTGTTTTACAATAGTAAAGATAGGAAAATACAGTACTGGTTATACAGTAACTATTAAAATTAATTTTTAAATATATAAGGCTTAGAAACACGCAAAAAACCCACATTAGGAAGGAAACAAGCCTATTTCAAAATAAACACACACACACACACACACACACACATATATATATATATATATATATATATATATATATATATATATATATATATATATATATATATATATATATATATATATATATAAACAATACTATCATACCGGTTAGAAAAATTAAATTCGTACTCTACTGAGTTTCGAAAACAGGTGCGCGAGTAATCTTCACCCATCGCCTTGCCTGCAGGCACCAGCCCATATACCGTCACGACTAAGTGCGCATCACCAAAAAGTGATTGCACTGAGTCGGTGTTATATAAGCTTGTGCGTAGCAGACACACTCGCATGACGACCTAGTAAATAATTCTCATATATATATATATATATATATATATATATATATATATATATATATATATATATATATATATATATATATATATATATGATCGTAATAAATCTGTTAGATTGCTTTAAAAGGTTTATACAAATAAAGATGACCTTTTTTATTAACCTCATACTTCTTTAAAAATTCCAGAATATTTTCCTGGTGTTACAATTTTTTTTTAGTTTACATAGTTAACAAACTCTATCACGAAGGAAGTCATTGCACCCGACAAGAATGTGTTTTACCGTCAGTGAACACTTGCAAGGGATGCACTGTGGTGGAGGTTCAACAGTTAAAAGGTATGCACGAGCAGGTAGGCGTGTCCTATACACGAGTTGTGTGGTCCTATCCTGTAAACGATGTGCATAATACCATCTCAAGAGCATAAATGGTAGTAGCTTCATGGAGTTCGGAAAAGCAATTAATTGTGGAATTTTCGCTTATTGGCGATAAATGAAGGACTACCTTAAAATCTTTCAGTAAATCATAACCCGGTTGATCGTCTGGCAACTTCGAAATCGCGTTCAGACGGTTCCACATTAATAAACAAAACTTTGCAACAGTTGAATTTCCTTGATCCATGCCAACTCTCACATAATAAGGCTATAATGACTTGGTTTTGCCTTGAATCTATTTTCCACCTTTATTCGTTGTACAGGCGTACAACGTTACCTGTTGTGAATCACTCTTCTCCAGGTAAAGTTATTTCGAAATTACATGCGACGTAAAGTCACAGAAAAGCATAATCTAAATAAAAATTTAACCATAACTATTATTGACTCCTATGGATTTAAGCTTGATACATTTCGTACTGAGACACAAGTCATTTGGATTTTGTCAGTGCTGTGCGCATTTTCCACCATTGTCTCAGGCCATAGGGGTAAGTGTCAAAGCTTTGTTTTATTTGATTTGTGAAACCTTTTCTCGGTTTCATGTTATGTCGGGTGATGAAGCTTTGTTACATTGCGTGCTTTGTTATTACCATTTTAGTAATATTGTTTTGTTTTGTTTAAGCCAATTGTAGCCTAGTGGACACTATTATAGCCTGTTGGACACTATGGGAGCTTGGTGGACACTATGGGAGCCTATTATAGCTTATTGGATAATATTGACCATTATGGGAGTAATTGGAGCTTATTGGACATTATTGGGGCTTACGATGGACTGACAATGTTTTATTGAGGCTGGCGATGTCTTATTGGAGATTCAGTGTCCGATAAAAGCTAAATATAGCTATACAAGTTGGATTTAGCTATCTGTATTGCTGCATTCCGTATACATCTATGTGTATGAATACATGAATAAATACATATAAGGGATCCGTGAAGTGTATGAATGTTGATCGATAAAAAAGTATCTGGTGAAACTGTAGAGTTCCAGTTTATGTAAACTGAATAAACTGTAGAGTGACAGTTTGTCAAGTGAATAATGCTCATTTTCTTTTGTCTGCTCTATCTCAAGAGTTTTCGTGAATTTTTAAAGCTTAACGTGTACAAGAAATTATGTGAATCTCATTTTATATGATACATATTATATTCGTGCCTCTTATTTTAGGCTAGAGGCCAATGAATCATTCTTTTGTATTTTTGTTTTCTTTCTGTATCATTTAATGAGTGTAGGAAAGATAAATTGCATTAATTGTATGATAGGAGTGTGAGATTCAGTGTATTTGTTTTATATTCACATATATATCTAGTCTTTCATTTTATAAATTCTAATCATTCATCACTTTGTGTTTGTGTCATTCATTTAATCCAAACTGAGAAAATCCCACTCGGTTTCAATTTTGCTACACCAACTAATGATCAACAAGCGAACCAAAATTTGGAAGAAAGGATCATCCTTTCCATAAGAACTATACTTTATTTGTTTAGGCTTTGCTAACTTGGAAAAGTCCATGAGAGTAAAAGCAGAGCTTTTCCTTTTCTTGAATTCATAATAGTTGTCACTTGTTCTATGACACAATTGTTGAATAATAAAATCGCGTTATCAAACTGTGAGATGCTGCATGAAAACTAGTACTAAAAATCCAACTTGAGTTCAACACAAAATGGTTGATTCGCGATCGTCCGACTGTGTGTTCAGTGTGGAGAAAAAACTCCACGTTTGTGAGAACATCCGGTTCCATATTTTCTAGGTATATAAGTTGACGGCAAAGCAATCTCACTGAAAGCTCCGCTTAGAGAAACTATGACGGTAGTGTCGTTGCTGCGTTAGTGAAACTATCCTGAAAACCGTAAAAAACCGTAAATATACTGGTGTGAAACATACAAAGACTCCTTCCAGGATCTAGATACAACTACTATAGACCTGGAAACACAGGCGGATTGATTGTGGCAATTAACCATAACCTACTAAGGAACCATTAAAAGTGTTTCCGACATTATGTTTTTAAAACAGCGAATGGTATCCACAAACGAAAACGTGCTGATACAGATATCATCCATGATTTGATATATATTGTTGGCATCCGTCCGTCTTCGAGAGACTATGGTGTAGCTCCCTGTTTTGGTGCCTTATCTGCACCGTGGCGAGTGGCTGAAGTGTCTGACCCTTGCGTGACAATCTTTGTTGCACTTGCTACAGGTGAAGATGGATTCTTGTTGGGGATGATGTTGGTTCGCCTTCCTCTTGGCTATCTTTGTAGAGAGGTTTGCTATTATCCCGTTCTCGGATTTCTGAATGCCTTGTCTCACAGGAAGTCGCCACTCGTAGCGGTGGTTAGCATAGCTCTCCAAGTTGTTGACGCTGATGTTGACCTTTTTCATGTCCCTTTTTCAGACGTCTTTGTATTGCAGACCTGGCCGTCCAGTTGGTCGTGTGTCTTCTGCTAGCTCGCCGTATGAAAGGTCCTTGGGAATGCGGCCTGTATCCATTCTCCTGACGTAGCCGAGCCATCGAAGGCGTCTCTCGCTGAGGATGGTGAACATGCTATTCATGCTGACCCGTTGCAGTACCTCCGTGATGGGTACTTTGTCCTGCCACTGGATGCGCAGAATGCGCCGCAGGCATCTCGGAAGCTATTGAATTTCCTTTCGTGGCTCGTGTAGGTGGTCCATGCCTCGCTACTGTATAGGAGTGTGCTGAGCACACATGTCTGGTAGACACACAGTTTGGTCTTCTCAATGAGGTTGAGATTGTTCCAGACCTTCTGGTTCAGTTTTGCCATAACTGCTGCTGACTTAGCAATCCTACCGTTCACCTCAGCATCAATGGAGAGCGAGCTGGAGATGGTGGACCCAAGGTATGTAAAGTCCTCAACAACTTCCATGTTGTACCCATCAATGGTGATGGTTGGAGGGGAGTCTACATCCTGCGTCATGACATTCGTCTTCTTCAAACTGATGGTCAGTCCGAACTTTTTATAGGCGTGGGAGAGGCGACATACCAGCTGCTGAAGTCCTTCTTCTGTATGTGATGTCAGAGCTACATCGTCAAGGATGAGAACCTCTGTGACTTTGGTCTTTGCACAGAGACGTTTGATGTTGAACAGTATGCCAATTGCTCTGGTGTGAATGTACACTCCCTCGCTGAAGTCCTTGAAGGCGTATTGGAGGAGCACGCAGACGAAGATGGCAAAAAGGGTTGGTGCAAGGACACAACCCTTCTTGATTCCACTGTTGACTGGGAAGGCTTCTGATGTTGTGCCGTTGAAGCACACTGTGCATTGAGTGTTCTGGTGAAACGATGTGATGACAGCGATCAATCGAGGGGGACAGCCGACCTTCTTCAGGTGTTTGAAGAGTCCGCTCCGGCTGACCAGGTCAAACACCTTTGTCAAGTCTATGAAGGCAATGTAGAGGGGCATTTTCTGCTCATGACACTTCTCCTGCAGTTGACGTAGGGAGAAGATCATATCTACAGTTGACCGGCCAGCTCGGAAGCCACACAGGGATTCTGGTTAGATATGGGAGGCTAGGGTATGCAAGCGTACCAGTGCGACACGTGTGAAAGCCTTTCCGACGATACTGAGGAGGGAGATGCCCCGGTAGTTGTTACAGTCACTGCAGTCTCCTTTGTTTTTGTACAACGTGATGATGTTGACATCCCGCATTTCTTGGGGGACATGTCCTTGTTCCCAACATAGGCAGAGGAGTTCGTGCAAGGGCTGGAGTAGTGCCGGTTTCCCGTTCATGAGGATTTCAGTTGGGATGCCGTCGTTCTCAGGGGCCTTCCCGCAAGCGAGACAGTCGATGGCTTTACTTAGCTCTTCCATGGAGGGCGGAGTGTCTAGTTCATCCATGATTGACAGGTTTGGGATGGTGTTCAGGGCAGTATTGGTGACGACGGTTTGGGTTGCATACAGTTCGTGATAGTGCTCAACCCAGCGTTGCAGCTGTTCTCCTGGTCTGTTATGATTACTCCCGTCGTGGACTTGAGGGGGGCGGTCTTGAGAGATGGAGGACCTTTCGCCTTCTTGATGCCCTCGTACATGCCTCTTGCATCTCCAGTGTCAGCAGCTATTTGTATGCTAGTACAGAGATTCAGTCAATAGGTGTTGACGCAGTGGCGGTCAGTCCGCTGGGCATTTTTCCTAGCATTCCTGAGGGCTTGTAGTGTAGTAGGGCTAGGCGCAGCCTTGTTAGCCAGAAGGGCTTTCCTCTTCGCCTCAGTCACTTGCTCCATAGCCTCCCAGTGGTCCAAGGTTGACATTGCCGTGGAGGGAATGGGAGGCAAGCGCCCCACTCCCCTAGAAATGCCCCATACGGCTTTCGTCTCTGATCGCCTCTGTCAGCTAAATCCAGCTATTGGCCTTCACTAGTGGCTTAGCTTTTGAGTCCGGCGGACCATGACTTCACTAACAGGAGAAGGGGTGAAAGGCGGTTGACTGTCACCTTAAAGACAGTTGCTTCGGGTAGATGAGGCTCGTAAACCTTGTATGTTTGCTCATCCAGGAAAAGGAAAACTCTGATTCCAAGCCTCCGCTGCCTTGCGTATATACCTACTCATGGGAGAATCTAAGAGAGTAAACCCCTATAGAAAATCCGGAGACGGAGTCCCTAAGGCGTTCTGACACTGACACTGACAACAATGCCATTCCAGCAAATCCTGCCAACTTGTATCTGCATTAACCGTTTCCTTGGGAACACCAACTGCAAAGAGATGGGGGATCTGCTGCATGGGCAACAGCTGATTCTCCATACTACTCTGCCCAGACTTTGTAACTCAACTGGAGAGGACACTTCAGCGTCGCCGTAAGGTGTCGGCACATCACGGCAAGCAGCAGTTTACCGGATATAAGCAATAGCTTGATTGGCGTAGAGTTTAGCTCCAGGGGTTGCTTCCGACGGTGGGAGAGACTGCCATGTCTCATTGGATAGCTACCGCCCGACTCAAGCTGGGCAGCCCCCCAGACGGTAAGGTGCTATCCCGACATGGCCTACCTATTTCACTGGATGTATGAAGCTTAGGGAACAATCTCGACAAATAGGCCAAAATCACTGCACCAGTCAAGACTCAAAAAAGACAAAAGAAGACTCCAGTTCTCCGTTTTGCAAGCTGGAACGTCAGGACCATGTGTACTGGATTTACCGATGACCTGCAGCAGATTGAAGATGCACGGAAGACTGCCGTGCTTGACAGGGAACTTTCCCCACTGAATGTCGACATTGTTGGTTTTCAGGAGACCAGACTAGCTGACAGCGGCACCATCAGGGAAACCAACTACACCTTTTTTGGCATGGAACGTCCTCCAATGAACCTAGAAAGTGTGGTGTAGGCTTCGCTGTAAAGATCACGCTCATCGCCTTCATTGAGCCTCCATCAACAGGCACTGAGAGGATCCTAACCCTAAGGCTGTCAACATCATCAGGCCCAGTCAACATCTTGAGCGTGTAAGCCCCAACTCTCTACTCCACCCCAGAGGCGAAAGACCAGATCTATGAGACTTTGGATCAAGTATCTCCAACACTGAATGGCTCTACATACTAGGAGACTTATTGCTAGAGTGGGAGCTGACCACGAGGCCTGGCCCAGCTGTCTCGGCACTCATGGAAGGAGAAAGATCAATGAGAACGGTCAGCGACTGCTGAAGATGTGCTGTTCACACAGCCTATGCGTGACCAACACCTACTTCAAATGCAAGGAAATTCACCAGATGTCATGGAGACACCCACGTTCACGCCACTGGCACCAGTTAGACCTCGTCATCACAGGGCGTGCGAAACTGGACAGCGTCCTTCTCACTCGCAGCTACCATAGCACCGACTGCGACACAGACCACTCCCTGGTGGCCAGCAAGGTGCGAATAACACCCAAGAAGCATCACCATGCCAAGAAGAAGGGTCGCTCATGCATAAATACATGCTGTGCAAACAAACCAGAGAAGACGAAGCAGTCCATCAGAAAGCTGCAGGAAGCTCTCACCAAAAAGACATCTGATCACACCATCGACTCCATGTGGTCCCACCTATATATATATATATATATATATATATATATATATATATATATATATATATATATATATATATATATATATATATATATATATATATATTAAGACGTGGAAAGAAACATGAAAATACAGCATAGTTTCAGAGTGGACTTGATCGCAGTTATAGTAAAGGCGAATCTGCTGACGAAAGGTTGGCAAACGCGTGCAAGTCAATATGGTATTGCTGAAGCAGGATGAACCAAGCAGATGCTATGGCAAAATCACCTACAAGAGAAAATAAAATGTCTTGTAGATGATTTGATGTCCAAATACTGAACAAAGTTCACTAAACGGGTCTTTTATTTCTTCTACATGATCGGGTAAGTGAACGACTATATAAGTACGCGTTAAAAATTGTAGATATCACTAGCAGATACAACAAAGCCGAGATACTGACCTCCAAAATTTCAGCAAGTGTCGCAGATACAGATGAGCATATTTATAAGTGGATAAAGGGTAAAGAATTTCTCGGATTCGCATCACAACCATGCTATAGTGGAAATATTTAACCGCACTCTGGCAGAGCGATTATCCAGAAATCAGTTTGCGCAAAAATGAATTGTTAATCAGATCTCACAATCGAAGCGTCCGATCTCGGATTTGGACTATTACCACTCACGGTTTTGTGGAAATGCCCCAACCTTCCTCCGTCCGAAGCAGTCTTGTGAGTCGACAGTATGGCTACGTTAAATAACACACGCAATTCGATTAAAACCCGCTGATGATATTCTACGGAAAGCTGTCAGCGTAGTTTATAGCGTTATTTCACAACTACCGCATTAGAACCACGCTAATACAATTTCGTTCGGTATTTGTATTCACCGTGGAGTCACAAACGTAAGAAAGGCTTGCCAGTGACCCGGTAAGTTTCTTCGATGCATTTGCAATCTCTGATTGAATCAATTTTCCAAGAAAGCCAGCAAGTTGTCATTACGTATCTGCTTTTGATCCATGGGTGACTTGTCCAAGAAAGGTAAAGTATCCTAATAAAGCATGTGCGACAGGAATTACATGTTGTTTCCCTGAATTTGGAACAACAAAAATACTCTTAAATAATTAATGCAACAACGAGGCGCTAGTGAATCAATATGCATCAATCCTAAGTTGATTTTGGCACTCCTATTTTCCAATTGTATGGGCTGTACGCTGTAGTAGTATAAATACATTGTTTTGTATAAAAAGTCTGTGTCAAACTCAATTATGCGCATCGGTGTACATTTACTTCAATCTTCCGGGATTGAAATGCCGGGTCAGCGATAAGCTTTTGAAGCTTGCCTTATTTACAATTACAGACAAGGTCTTCGCAGAATCTCTTTCACACGTTTTCTATAGTTTTGCCAAAAATGAAATTATGCATGAGTTTGAAGAATTCTTTGTCCAATTAATCTTAACATCTTTTCGCAGATTTGTGTTCATTTAGATATAGCGAATCATTTAAGCTTGTTGGCGAAATCTCTAATCAGCTGATGAACTTTGCTTATACAAATTCTTAGTCAGCAATAAAAATGCAAGTTTTTTATGTTGATAATTGCAAAGGTTTTTGTATTACAATACATACCAGACATTCTCTCCATGCGCGTAATCATCGCTTGAAATGCCATCGCGAGACAACGACTACTAAAATGCCTCGATCGGTATTAATATAGTTTTTGATTCTTGTTCCAGTGACTCAGGTATTATATGGGTTCAGTTCCTTTAGGAGGCAACAGGCTGACCCACCATATCGACGAATAACTTTGAAACTATAATTACTATTCGCTACAATGTTTCTGGCTAGTAGGTCTAGTGATGGATTCAGAAACTAACGAATCAATGAACTGCAATTATTCGAGTCAGAACGTTGTAGTTTTTATATTATTTGGAATGATACATATCGGTGCATTCAAGGTTCTTGTTTATGCTTACTAAGTGGTCACTATACGCACACAGGTTATGAAGTACACCTGGAATTTTCTTTTGCATGCTTATTATTCGAAACCTTTTGTTTCGCATGAGCTACGTGCGGCTCTTCAGTACACACAATGCATTGCAATCTTTGGAACTTTAATTCTCAAGTGGGCTATCCCATATTCAGCAATCTCGCTAATATCGCCAAGGGTCATGAACATTCCACATGCGTCCATTCGAAACATGTATGGTTATATTTTTTCGCATATATTATGTAGCATAAATTAGGAGGCTTTTTCATGATGACCAAAAGCAACAGTGTTGGCAGTGATGGTAGCTGCCTTCACGAACAAACCCAGAAGCTAAAGCAGCAGCAATACTATGACGGTCTTAGTTATTTTCAACCTTCTGTGCAATTTCCACCCATATAAGACGTGGAGAAAATTGATATTTAATCGTGCTTCAGTCTCACAAAGATATCTCTCAGTTTGTTTTTATCCTCTTTTGACATTTTTATCTTTTCTCAGGCGCGGATTATCTCAGTAGTTGTATTGTTGATATTGCCGGGGAAACCGGCTGTTGATTATCGGGGTGGAAAAGTTGCACAACTAGTTGTGGATCATTCTTGAATCCTTATCACTCGAGTATGCCAGCTGCTCATGTAATCCTAGCATTCGTATCCAATGCTCTCTGCTGAGATGCCTTAACTGAATTACAGTGGGCATACTGGTATATAATTTGAAAATTGTTTGTCAATAAATGTCTTAATATATGGTAAGTTTAACAGGATCAGAAACTGCAATAGCTTCAATCATTGCTATTATTTCGTCGGCTTCTGTATCTTTTCAACAAGATTGCCGGGTGTTTTCTCAATATTGTCCGGTATTTTTGCAACAGTTGCGTCAGCGAATCTTCGCAGGCACGCATTATAATACTCGCTAACTGATCCACACGGTCGGTAAAACTGGTTGTACGACTTTACTTCAATGCCATATTTAAAGCGAGGTCAATCACCTAGACCAAAACGTAACGCAAGCAAGTGCGATTTACAATATCCGTAATGGCATGTTCTGCAGCATAGTTGCATAGTTCACATTTACAAGGCATACGTCTTCGTCTTGGTTGCAGTCATATGCCATGTATATATATATTCTTTAATAGGAAATAATGTTATATATATATATATATATATATATATATATATATATATATATATATATATATATATATATATATATATATATATATATATATATATATATATATATATATATAATCTAAAGTCAAGTTACTATCCTAAACTAACGTTTAACTACGTTATCTGA
Organism: Potamilus streckersoni; assembly: GCA_016746295.1. Lineage (NCBI taxonomy): Eukaryota > Metazoa > Mollusca > Bivalvia > Unionida > Unionidae > Potamilus > Potamilus streckersoni. Next base: position 3,158,050 of record JAEAOA010002045.1, on the reverse strand, counting down.
GATTGGATTATAATAGAAAATCAACCACTCTTTAGTTGAAAATTTTACTGTATCATACGTGGCAATGTGACAGGACAAGTTAATGTTTCGCAATCAAGATCTTTTACCACATGGCAGTCTCCTATGGTTGGTAGGAATGCAATCTTCATGTGTAGATATAATCGTTTCCAAGAGGGTATTTGGTGAAATTACTGCACATTTACCGTTGGGATAATGCATTACGCCAACTCGACATTTTCCACCTCTTGTGTGCTGCAGTCATAGAATTTCAAATGTATCATAGTCCTTGTTTTTGCGCTTGTACTCATCTACGATGTACCATTAAAGATGATGGGATTTATTGCGTTTTTACCATTACGTCAAATACGTATTCAAGAAATGTCTCAGTTTAATAGGGTCTTCTACAATTTCTCATTGCAAATAAGTTCATTATTTTTCATAAGTCCGAGTGCAATTTATGTTTTAATATATTATACTAAAACACCCTTCTAATTCAGTATCTGAACTATGCTCTCTAGTCAATGTCAGCGAGTTCTTTTGTTCTTGAACGATATATTGTTTTATTATGATTTTTTAAAGGTATTTTCCTGTATACCAGCTTCTGGTTATGTCGTTGCCGTTCCACGTTATTTCGTAAACTCATTAATTTATCAATATGTTCCAGACGCATGTTTGAAATTCATTTAAAATCCTCTGGATCTTTTGACAAATCTGTATGATACATTTAAAACAAACGTCGATTTATTCTTTCTGTAACGTTACGCACACTCCACTGATCTGACAGGAGTCATATTATACTAATAAATTTTTTGAAACTTTTGTATTAATAAGTGAATATTTGGTCATTTATTTATACCGTCGAAATTGTTTAATAAAATTAGTTTCACACCAACTCTGCTGCAGTTGCAATAAAATACTCTCTGCATAATATATTCTCAGACAAACTCTGTCAGTAAAATTATTCTCAGACTAACTCTGCTACAGAGAGAATATGTTTCACAGTGTAGTGGCAATCAATAATCGTGGTCCTGCACTGCTGTAGTTTCAATTATTAATATAGGCACGGCCGTGTCACTTATAATATACTGACTTCACTTGCTCGCTCATACGGTGTAAAGGATTCACCATGGGTTAATTTTATAACTTGCTCAAAACTCATGTGAGTAAAGAGAGTAAAGTCATAAAATCTAAACCGTCCATTAAAACAGTACTCAATCCCGAATATATATATATATATATATATATATATATATATATATATATATATATATATATATATATATATATATATATTCTATACAACCTATGCAAATATATATGTATAGACATATAGCCAAAGTCAATATAAAATATTCCCACACCACAAAGAAAGGAACGTCAGTAAAATATTTTTTGCACAGTAAAGTCATGATCAATAATCATATTCCATTATTGTTTGATTCTCACATAAAAGGAATGTCCGCAAAATAAATTATATATAATACAATCACAATTAGTAAGAATGTATTGGTCTTATTTTAGCACCTAGTATAGTAACAACTTCATTTGGGTATTCTCACCATAAATTTTTGTGAATCATGCACTCGCGTGTGATTCGAAGATAAAGTATTTCACCTAAATTGGTAAACAAAATTTCAACAACCCCATTATGATTCTACTTTTATCTTGCTCGGCTGGTTGAACACTCACTCATTCGACTATTGAGGGGTAGGAGAACAAATAGGGGAAATAAAAACAGACCCTTTTGTGTTAAAACGTGCATGTCAATGACGACTAAATAAACATTGTAATTTAACATTTAATCAGTTATGCACTGCAACTGCATTTTCTTCTCAAATAATTGCAGTCATGGATTTAAGTGGTCATGTTAATTATAGATCAAAGGCGCATCTTTAATGATTATCACTACTATGATAGCTAGTAAGATAATAAAGGGATGTTAACTTAAAGAAATAAAGCAAACTTATTTGTAATTAATCACAAAGATAAATATTTTTCAATGCCGTAAAGCTGGATGACGAGAACTTATTGAGTATAATGATAACCATTGCTCCATTCGAACTATTTTTAAAAATGACCTAAGATACTAGATATTATCGAAATGAAATATAAAAGGTCGAATAATTTAAATGTTAAGGATAAAAGTATGTTTTAAGCTAATTTTAAGAAATCAAATATCGTTCTATTTTACTGACAAGAATTGGTAGAATTCAAGCAATGAAGCAGGCACATAACAGACATTTGCTTAAAGTCGAACTAGTTTATAAAAGTCCAATCATACCTTTTAGTCTAGCATTCTTGCTGAACTTAACTAATGTTGTGACTAGTTTAATGTTGGATAATTAATATCCCTTCTGCACTAATTGCTATTACAGAACTAATAATGTGCAACTGTCCACTGCGATTGGTTTGATAAACCTTTGGCTTGATGTTAATTTCCTGCCGACAATGAAAAATCCGAAGAGAAGCAAATGCATAATTACCCCAGCAATGTCAAGGTCGCCTGAATCGATGTTATCGTCTTCCAAACATGTTTATTAAAGAAATTTGCTCTTAAAGTAATCTCTAAATTACTAGGTCTGCAACTTTTTGTGATTCCTCCGTTTGAGAGGTAATTGTTTATTGTCTGACTCAGATTGTTGTTTATCCATCAGTAAAGAGTGTGTATGTTGAATTGCATGGTAGACGTTGGTCTGATCGCGTGGCCACAAATGGATTGATGTACGGTCTAGAAAGTTAATTAAGGTTTATGCACAAGGGAACATCCATAATATTATTGGAAAGCTACCCCTTGCTCGCGACAAAGCGATTCAATGTATTTATTGTACATACCACGGGATCCATAGATTAACGTGACATGATATCACAATGACCATGCATTTTTAACGATTTATTGTCCTAAATAATGATATTAATCGACAAAAAAAGAAGATGATTTTGTTTAACCTGAGAAGATCACGACTGATCGTGCAAGAATCTCGTCGCCTAATCTCTACTCGTGGAATGGCTCATTTGATTAGCAAACGTTTTCACAATGCTAAAATCCGATGATCAAAAAGGGAACACAATGAAATCAATAGAATTCTGGAGGGCATGTAGTTGTACATAAATACTTTAGATAAAAGTCTTCACAATGCTAAAATTCAATCATCAAAAGGGAACACAATGAAATCAATAGAATTCTGGAGGGCATGTAGTTATATGTAGATACTTTAGATAAAAGTCTTCACATTGCTAAAATTCGATCATCAAAAGGAACACGATGAAATCAATAGAATTTTGGAGGGCATGTAATGGTATGCAAACACTTTAGAGGTTTGAAGGCCACACTAAAAACATAAAGGCATCGGACAAGTGAATAACTCACAGGAAAAGAAAGAAAATTTACTTTACATCCGGTGAGAAAATATACAGGCAGTCCAAGAGTGGTTTTTACAACTACTAACACTACAACAAACACGAATTGATAAACAGCTCACAGAACCAACAGAATGATGCTTTTTTTTCACCGAATAGAACAAAACATCGTTACTTTAATCTTCAAACGTTACGCTTGTTAAGTATAATAAAAACACCATTTATACGTGGCGGCAAAAGGTGTCATGATTGCATTAAGTATATAATGCTTTTAGAATTCATACAGTAAGAGTACACATGTATCTTGTGGTTGTACATTTTTTTAAAGAAGAACAATAAAATATGATAAAATCTTTAAGATAATATAATTGTGTAGCTTAAATGATGTAACTACATTTGTATGTATATAACAAGTGATTTTTTTGTAATAAAGTAACGGCTTTTGAATGTATGTAACAATAATGTGTTTCTTAATGAGATAAATACTTGTGAATGTATTTAATAATAGAGTGTGTGTAATGATTTAAATATATATGAATGTATCTAACAACAACTTTTGTGTAATGAGGTAAATACATTTGATTGTATATATCAACAGTATGTGTGTAATGAGGTAAATACATTTGATTGTATTTAACAACAGTGTGTGTGTAATGAGGTAAATACATTTGATTGTATTTAACAACAGTATGTGTGTAATGAGGTAAATACATTTGATTGTATTTAACAACAGTATGTGTGTAATGAGGTAAATACATTGGATTGTATTTAACAACAGTATGTGTGTAATGAGGTAAATACATTTGATGGTATATATCAACAGTATGTGTGTAATGAGGTAAATACATTTGATTGTATTTAACAATAGTATGTGTGTAATGAGGTAAATACATTTTTTGTATATATCAACAGTATGTGTGTAATGAGGTAAATGCATTTGATTGTATTTAACAACAGTATGTGTGTAATGAGGTAAATACATTTGATTGTATTTAACAACAGTATGTGTGTAATGAGGTAAATATATTTGATTGTATTTAACAACAGTATGTGTGTAATGAGGTAAATACATTTGATTGTATATATCAACAGTATGTGTGTAATGAGGTAAATACATTTGATTGTATTTAACAACAGTATGTGTGTAATGAGGTAAATACATTTGATTGTATATATCAACAGTATGTGTGAAATGAGGTAAATGCATTTGATTGTATTTAACAACAGTATGTGTGTAATGAGGTAAATACATTTGATTGTATTTAACAACAGTATGTGTGTAATGAGGTAAATACATTTGATTGTATATATCAACAGTATGTGTAATGAGGTAAATACATTTGATTGTATTTAACAAAAGTATGTGTGTAATGAGGTAAATACATTTGATTGTATTTAACAACAGTATGTGTGTAATGAGGTAAATGCATTTGATTGTATTTAACAACAGTATGTGTGTAATGAGGAAAATACATTTGATTGTATATATCAACAGTATGTGTGTAATGAGGTAAATACATTTGATTGTATTTAACAACTGTATGTGTGTAATGAGGTAAATGCATTTGATTGTATTTAACAACTTTTTTGTAATGAGGTAAATATATTTGATTGTATATATCAACAGTATGTGTGTAATGAGGTAAATACATTTGATTGTATTTAACAACAGTATGTGTGTAATGAGGTAAATGCATTTGATTGTATTTAACAACAGTATGTGTGTAATGAGGTAAATACATTTCATTGTATTTAACAACTGTATGTGTGTAATGAGGTAAATGCATTTGATTGTATTTAACAACTTTTTTGTAATGAGGTAAATATATTTGATTGTATATATCAACAGTATGTGTGTAATGAGGTAAATACATTTGATTGTATTTAACAACTGTATGTGTGTAATGAGGTAAATGCATTTGATTGTATTTAACAACTTTTTTGTAATGAGGTAAATACATTTGAATGTATCTAACAACAACTTTTGTGTAATGAGGTAAATGCATTTGATTGTATATATCAACAGTATGTGTGTAATGAGGTAAATACATTTCATTGTATTTAACAACAGTATGTGTGCATGATGAGGCAAATGCATTTGAATATATACAAAGTGTTTGAAATGTGGTAAATACAGTTGAATGAATATAACAAGAGCATGTTTATAACGAGGTAAATGCATTTAAATGTATATAACAACAAATTGTTTGTAATGTAGTAAATACATTTGAATTTTATAACAGCGTGTTTCTAATTTTGTTGCTATTACTATTGTTTAAATTTTCCAGATGGTTATCATTTTCTCAGACGAAACAAATTTCAGCGCTGATTTCTGAATTACAGTGAAGCGACGATAGTAACACTACTTAAACTCTAAATATTTGCTTTCTTTGGATAAAAAATATAATCATTCCAAACCAATGCTATATGTGGGAAAAACACGTAAGCAACGGGTAGGTGATTCAAGCTATGTATTACTTAGAACATATATTTTACAGTAAGACCTAATTTGCTTTTCCCCATTTCTTAAGTAAATCTAAATGAAACATCAATATAGTGCATTGATGCATCACATTTTCTCAGCGGTACTGTTTTGCATGCTCAATACACTCTCTCTCTGTGTCTGTGTGTGTGTGTGTCCGAATTCTCCCACACTTCTTTAGTTACTTTTTTGCATGAAGGGAGTAAAATATTGGATATAATATGTAACAATTTTGATAATATGTTTGAAATATATGAAACATAAATAAATTTAAATAAAAGGATAAAAATATTCGATATATCTATATACATAACCTTCCACCACAATGATGTATGTAGAAAGATTTTATAACAATATTATCAAAAATAGCACCATGATAGAGTCTGGTGCATTATTTGTGACATGCAGTCTAAAATTTCATAATTCTTTGGGAAAGAGCTCTTCGTTTGAAAACGCGAGCATTCCTCGAATATGACGTCAAAGTGCAATTACTCCTAACATTCCTATAGTTATATCATTGCTTTGACAATTAATTGGTGTGTTCCTTGTTATGTCTAAGGGTTTGAAGTTAAGTACCAAGATCAAGTAAACCCCAAAAATCAATTCAACTTTCGAAAATATAAATTTATTTAAATAATATATAAAATAAAACAAAGTGAATGAATTTAAAATAACTTTCACTGTATGAATTCATAGAATGTAATGATAATAACGTTTAATCAAATTGTCATTAATCCTGTATCTATTCTAGGGAATTCCGATGATAGTATTGTGCTTATTTCTTACGATGATAGCACTGAATTCAACAGAATTATGAACCAAATTTTTTTTTTTTAACTTTACCGAAATCTGAAGTCATTGGAAGGTTCACACCACGTAACTAAATATTCAAGTCCACGAATACAATCATTTAATCTTCAAAGTACTGATTGTTTAAATCAAAGAGTATTCACTCTGCTATATCCAACGATATCTAAATCAAATTTCTCTCTAGCTCTTACTAACGCCGGGTAGAACTGAAAGAATAAACACATGGTGAGTGTATCTTCATTATACATAATCCTTTGCGTTTCAAATATAAAAATATGTTTCAAAATTTCCATAAATATATCTTCTTATCTCAACATAACTAAAATGTCATAAACAAAATAGTTCTGTTCTGACCTTAAGATCTTACTGAACCATTTACAGGCAAGTGTAACATCAATTTCGTAACCCACATTCAACATGCGTGCCATACCTGACCTACTTAGTGGTTGATTTCAGCTTCGATTGACCTTGTAATGAATGGAAATCTTACTATGGAGCATACATGAACTTTTACGATAGTATCAAACATTGAATTAAAGGATTTAAAGTATAATTTCATAGTCTCAAACGACTCAAATCAAAATTATATTACAATTTCGAAAGATGATACATAATTCCTATAGTATCTACCTTCAGGTTGTGTAATTGATAGTTTTCGGGTGTCTCATAGCTTTGTCATTTATAGGTTGTGTCATTGCTTTGATAAATATTGGTTTAAAATGTCTTGTTCACTTTTTGTTTAGGTCTAAGCTTCTTAATTTGACAAGAAAAGATTTGCTTTTTGTTGTTAAAGCAGATTTGGATCTAGGGAAAGCACATGACAACTTAAAAATTATCTAATCAGAAATAGTGCATTTTCAAAACAGTCTATCACTTCATGCAAGGAAATTTTAAGATTGTGTAATCAATAAAACATATTTTGAATTAGCATATCTCAAATTTGTATCTTACCTTTTTATTGTTGATCCTTTTACTTGGAGTTTTAATACAATCGTGAATGGTATTCTTGTACTGTATGTGATCATTTTTTTAAAAAAAAAATTCCAATGACATTAAAGGCGATTGGAAAGAAAATGACGTTTGGAATACTAGTACCTAAGTTTTGTTTCGTTTTATATGAACATGCCAGGACACTAACGGATGGTACTAACATTAATATATACCTTGTGCGAATCCTGTATGAGAGACAGAGGTTGCCGATCAACTAGTCGACTAAGATTATGGACCTCCATACAAAGAGCAAAATATTTTTTTAAAACGTCGCTTTTAAATTATGTTTTTTTTTTACCGTTCCCTACAACACGCTTGTAATTCTTATTATTCAAACAATTTGGCAGTGCAGTCACGTGATCTGGATGGTGCGAGGACCAAAGGGTGTTGGGTGGGGGTCAAGTGACTGTACTGATGATATGTTTACTATATATCCTAAATAATTATTTCATGATAAAAATACATAATTTTATGTTTAAGTCCCTTCAAGCAACAGTTGCTATGTTACGTCAGCTATCCGATTGGACAAATATTTTGATTAGCCTCAGGAGAAATAGCCTTTATTATATTTTGTGTAATGTCCAGTATGTAAGAACTAGAAAAAGGATAAGTTTCCAGAAGGTGCAATAGCAGATACAAGTTATCTAAATGTTATTTCGGTCGCTAATCAGATTTAGGAGGGCAATAAATTCAATTTTAATACCACTTTCTTCCAGAATATGCATATAACAGAGGGCATACATTAATTCAAATAAATAATATCAGTTCAAGCAGGAATACCTTAGTAATGTCTCCTGCAATGGGATCGTTTTGGGAACCAAACATCTCAAATAATTTGTGAAGATTTTATACAATATTGATGGACCAAATCTCCAGACAGACTGCTCTTACATCTGTCTCCCCAAAAACTTTTCCTTAGTACTTTTTTTTGAAGGTTGAAGATTCTCCGTGTTATTCACGTGCAAAGGAAGCTTTTTTCCCCGTACAGGTTGGTGCAAGATTATGAAACGTATGACCATGATTATGAAACGTATGACCATGTGCAGCACGATTCACTGGCTCAATATCTAAACATTCAATTACTTCAAATGATATTGATGATGGCATAGCTAAATGACTTTGATTCTTTTCAAATATTGATTGTATTATTCAATTGGAACAATTTATTGAATGACTCAAATAATACAGATGGCGTGATTGGTAGTTTTTAGTGCATCTGCCTTAATCAAAGAATGATCAAATAGACCCTTAGTCCCTCTTGTGTTACTTAAGTTTCTTTACCACCTGCTTAATTGTTTCTATTTTGTACTGATTATATGCTATGTCGACACACACACACACACACACACAGATTAAATGCAAATAATGAAGTTTTTTGTCCCGTATATTGGGGGAAGGGACGTGTATTCCTATTCATTGATACCTTTATTCTATACCTTAAATATAATTTAAACTATTCCAAGAAAATTTAAATACGACTAATCATGTGTCAAATTATGTACACATCTATAAATTACTGTCAAAGGTATACATTATCTATATAACTTTCAGCATGTTTCTCAGTCAATGCCTTAATTTCTTGAAGGAATGTATGTTGTATCGTTCACTGAGACAACAAAATCGATTAATTTCAAAATTAAGTTTAATTGTTTTAGTGCTGATCATTCGAGAATGATGATACACATTTGTCGTTAAACATTGCCTTTATATTGAACATTGAAAAGTTGTCTTTTGAAAGAGGTTAAACAAACACTTCATATACAAAGATACTAATGTACCACGTGATCGATTGTGGCGATGCAGTGAGTTGTGTTCATCGTGTAATACGCACGAATTAGAATCAGTTACCATATCTTATGACACTTTGACAAGTCTTTCTAGCTTTGCTACCAAAAGTCTGAAAATTATCCGTTTATGCAAATTCTCTTTCCGAATTTCTAAGTACGTTATCAACAGTTGTTCTTTCTTGTTTCAGACGTAACATCAGAGACAGATGAAACAGGTCTGTGAATAATTAGCTCTTGTCAGATGGTTCATAAAAAATCTTTACGTCTTGATCTTCAGAGATATCCAAATGGAATCTAACAATACAAAGAATAGGCATTGCACATCTTGGTACATTCCAGTGGGAACTGAAGCGTTGTCTTAACTTCTAGCTGCTGTCTCAGTTATCTTGCTATTTTATCTTTTCTGAATCATTTGTCAACTGACAATATGAAGATACGATTTTATTCAAACACATTTTTTTTTTTTGCTTCAATAACAGACTGGCAGTTATATATTTACTCACAAAACAGTGGATTATTTGTTCAATCAAAGCACCCTGCCCGCAAACACTCAAATTGGCCTCTTATTTATCCGAACTTCTTCATTGTTTATAATTAATATTATTTTTGTGGAGTTGGTAACTGGATGAATTTTAACACCCAATATGTACATGCTGACATTAAATAAAGGAAGCATAATAGGGAAGAATCATGTCTAAACAATAAAAACGTTGTCAATTTGTGTATGGGATTGTATCTGTTAATCTTTTTATTAAAATAATTTTCTCTTTAATTTTAACAAAACAGTTATCTGTCATGATTTGGTCCCCTGGCTCTAACAAATCTATAAGCTGGTGCCTAGCTATGCCTCGTTTTGGATTCATTGACCCAGGGTCATATGAAGACATGAACACATTCTAAGAATGGTGTTTTACAGAGCTTATTGACACCAAATTGTTGTCTTAGAAAGTATGTCATGTCAGAAAAAAAGGAATGTGTGACTTCTGGTACAATGCTTTATTGAGACAAGGGATATCACGTTATCTTGAGCATTATGAAAAAAGTAATCAGGAAACAATAACATGATTATATATTCCAAGCGATACTTTCTAGTACGTTTGATGCGAAAACTCAAAAGAGGTCTTTATTCCTTCCAGCCAATGTGGTGTTACTTACCTTTAGAAGAAATGAAACGTTACTTATAAGTATCAGACATTTAGTGAATTCACAAAATGTGCATATCGTCATCTGGTGAATGTGGTGAATTGTGTTATTATTAATTTGTGTTGTAATTACTTTATCACTTATTTTATGTCTGATGAATAAGATAGCAATTAGATCGTACGACAGTGGAGATCAAAAGGTCTTGTATGTCGCTTCATTTCAATTCTAAACCAGGGCTAATAATGAAAACTTCAGATAATATCCACACCTCATAAATGTATTCCCAATCTGGTATTATTTACAAAAATGCTCACATAACGACGGTAAGTCTTAACAATCTATAGTTATATTTAATAATATTGAAAATGGTGTCAGTGAAGAAAATCATACCCTCCCTCGAATAAATTAGCTGTTATTCTTGTCCTTTGCTGCCCTGAAAAATCTTTCAAATTTAATAAAATACAGTGCATAAAAAATAGATACCGTTTAAAATTACTCAGCCGTTCTGTGAGCATTTAATTAAACACAAAAGGAGCGTAGGGATAAGCACACAAGGATATGCATTAAATAACAGTTTATTTGTTTTGAAATTTGCAAGAATTTCATGGTCCTGATCTTTTTGAGAGCAAGATTACCTACGTGTTATTATATTTAGGTTGAATCAAACTGTATTTTATATTTATTCAAATATTTATCTTTGCTGATAATCTTTCGCATCAACAATATTCTGAACTTTAAAAAGTGATAGAAGATGGATAATAGGTGTCGCTTTAATGCATTTGATTCTGTTTTTTTTTCTCTCATCTATTTGCTAATTTCTAGATACAAAAATATTAAATTCTTGTTCGTTTGATGAGCACCAGCTGCCGGAACCTCAACAGCTGTCCACGAAAGAGATAGATGTTGCATGTCAACGGTGGCGCCTTAGGCATATAGCCCTAACTAAACTAACCACGAGCAAACAAGGGCAACGTATCGTTTGTTGTAGATTATTAGATTCTCTGTAACCAAAGTTAATTGGCCTCTAGTAATTCTTTGTCAGTCTTAGACCTACGTAGAGATTTTCACATCTAACGATGGAGCTTGACTAGGAATATTAAGGCAACGTGATGCCAGAAAGTGTAGCATGTGGCATATGTTGCAGGTATTCCTCCAGAGTATATTTACGCTTTCACGTTAATGTCTAGTGAAATAAAAAAACTATTTGTTTACTGCTGTCGCAGATGGGATGAAATAGTTTTAATGTTCAGTATTGTATTCTCTTAGGAGTAAAGAAGTAGTCATTCACTGTTTTAGAGCAATAGATAATGCAAGTGATTTGTTGTGTAATGGGCTCATGGGGAATCTCTCTCTCTCTCTCTCTCTCTCTCTCTCTCTCTCTCTCTCTCTCTCTCTCTCTCTCATTGTAATTGCGTGCTTGTAGCGGTCATAATTGTTTTGGCAAAGTATGTCATACACTCTGTATTGTTTTTAGTTCAGTTTCCAATATACTGGTGCAAGTATGTTCATTGCAGTTTCTTGTGTGGTCTTTTTGTAGTACCCATAAAAAGTAAATAGTAGTGCCCTACGGTTCATTCTTATTACAATCCCGAAAATAAGGATCTCTTTAAAAGCACGAAAGAAGAGAATAATATTTTATTTTGATTCATTTCATAAAATGGAAAATACAGTACTAACTAATTCATGCAATATTTCACTTGCGTCCACGTTGGTAATTTTACAAGGTACCACTTTTCTTCTTGTTTTTTAAATCAACTGGGAAGATTACATTAGTGTCTGAGTAGAGTGCCCGTCTGGTGCCATGAAAGATTACATAAAAGTCTAAGCAGAGTGCCTGTTAATTGCCAGGAAAAACTGTGTTAGAGATTCTCTACAGCTTCCCTCTTTCACGGAGGTAAGATGAGCAGTATTGGGGTCCTTAGGGCAGAGCATATCCTTGACAAATGCATCTGAAATGTGATGTTTCGATAACATGCTAAGATATATTGTCCTGTAACGTTTGATCCACATCGAGGAAAGCTATATCTGTTTGATTTGTAAAGCTTTTCTAATTCAGAATTACAGATAATCTATTACTCGGTTAATGACAAACGCGCGTATAAAACCCTTTTCCATAATTCGTATATGTACATTATTAGTTTTTAATATATATGTAACCAATTAAAATTTAAAATAAAAATATTAACAATTTTACGTCATTTTCATTATCATACAAAAGTTTGCAAATAATTATGTGGCTACGTCCTGTGCTTACTAAGATGGTAAAATTTTTGTACCTGGGAAACGTAAATATATTTAATGATTATTTTCCTGCTTGCTTCTTTCGATTGCTGCACTGTTTAAAATGATTTCTGCCAAGTCATATATATATATATATATATATATATATATATATATATATATATATATATATATATATATATATATATATATATATATATATATATATATATAGATGCAATAAACTGACGACGAACATTAAGAAACTAGTAACTAACTAGCCTTAGCGCTTTCGATTCTTTATGTGTCTTTTTCAAAGGCAAATACAAAACATATATACGACAAACAAATAAAGACAAAAACGTTGTGTTTGTAAACCTCTACATGGCTGTCTTCACATGTGCTAAAACTATAAATACAACCAGCTTGTATAGAATAGTTGCGGAAACTGAAAAAGTTCTATAATTCCCTAAAAGTCTACAAGCCAAAGCGACATTTATGTTTACTTTTTGTACATATGTAACGCAGATTATATCCCGGATATTTGATTCTATACTGGTTATTCTTATAGTAAAAATTGAAGCATAATAAGAAGATTTAGAAAATGTTAAATTCTACTAGTGCATAGTTTTCATTTTCTAGTCTTCTTGGTTTAGACCGCTGGGTTTCAATGTTCTAAGGCGGCGTATCCAGTATGATTCCTTTTCCTTCCTGGTTTCGGAACTCCAGCTGTGGTTGTTAGCAATAGCGATAAATATTATATCACTGAAAGTGTGGCCAGTGGAGGAGAAGTGTTCTGCGACCGGGCTTCTGTACAGCTTTTTTTGTGATCCAATCAGATCTATGAATGTTTATCCGTTTGTGTAGCTTTTCAGTTTCTCCGATGTACTGAAGGCCACAGATCTTACATGTGATGGGATAAATCACATTCTCTGTTTTGCACGTTTTGTTTGGACCATGTATGTTTAGTTTTTCTTTAGTCACTGTACTAGTGAATGTCTTGGTCTCTATCATATGTTGACAGGTTTTGCATCTTTTATCGCCACAGGGTCCAGATTGACTAGATTGGTTTTGACTAGCGATTGGCGTTAGCTTTGCCCTGACTAGGATGTCCTTTAGGGGTTTTGGTCTCCGGTAAGCTACTACTGGTTTGTTCGGAAGTATTAGGTTTAGTATGTCTGACGATTGCACGGTTGGCCAGTGGTTTGCGATGATTTTACCTACTTTGGGATTGTCTGGGTGATAGGTCATAATAAATGGTATCCTATCAACCATTTCTTTCTGTCCATATCTGAGTAGGTCATCACGGTTTGTTTGTTTGGCCCTTTGGATTGCCTCCGCAATCAGGTCTTTGTCGTAGCCTCTGTAAATTAAATGTTTAGCCAGCTCTTCAGACCTCTCTAGGAATCTTTCATCGTCGGAGCAAATTCTGCGTATCTTCAGTGCCTGGCTATATGGAATGTTCTTAATGCAGTGTTTTGGATGACAGCTGGTTGGGAGGAGATACTGGTGTTTGTCGGTTGGTTTCGAGTAGATGTCTGTGTGTAATTTGTTTTCCACCAGTCTGGTTGTTGTGTCCGGGAAAACATGGTTTGAGTTGGAAATTTCCGCCGTGAATTTTATTGAAGGATGGAAGTTGTTTGCCTTTGATATGAAGTCATCCATACTTTCTCTTTCATACTGCCACTTCATTTCTATATCATCGATAAAGCGTACCACTGGTATGCTGTATGCTCAACCGATGCTAAGAGCTGACCCTCAAGTTTTCCCATGAAAATGTTAGCATACGACGGGGCCTTTTTAGTACCCATTGCAGTTCCATTGATTTGTAGGTAGTTTTCTTCATTAAATTCAAAGTTGTTGAGTTTTAGGACAAGCTCCAGGAGTTGGACTAAGAAGTGTGTGGGTGGATTGTTTACAGTTCTTGTTTCCCATGCTTCGCTACATGCCTGTAACCCTTCGTTGTGCGGTATGTTGGTGTACAAAAATGTGACGTCTAAGGAAGCAAGTAATGTATCTGGCAGTAATGGTTCACTAGCTTTGCTTTTTATGAGATAATCTGTCGTGTCTTGAAGATATGATGGTAATTTGTGGACTTGTGGTCTCATAAAATGATCTAAATATTTTGATATCCTTTCTGTGGGGTGCCCGTTACCTGAGATTATAGGTCTGCCAGGGTTTCCTTGTTTGTGAATTTTGGGTAGAAGATAAAATCTACCTGCTCTTGGGTTTTCTGGGCTTAAGTAGTTTTTCGTTTGCTGGTCTATGTGTCCGCTTTGGTACGCCTTTTGACCATCGTAACAAGATATGGGCTAAAATCTATGAAATGACGAACGTGGAAGATTTTCTTGTGTGTCATCCCATGTTATCTCTGGAATTTAGAATGAGTGTCAATGTTACATGAAACTGACCAAAGGAAAAAAGAGAGAGAGAGAGAGAGAGAGAGAGAGAGAGAGAGAGAGAGAGAGAGAGAGAGAGAGAGAGAGAGAGAGAGAGAGAGAGAGAGAGAGAGAGAGAGAGAGAGTTTGGGCAATAATGACCTATAGTTCTTCAGTTCTTGAGACAAATGAAATAAACCCATCTGTAATGACAATTGCAAGGAAGATAACCTTTTCAAGAGGACTCATATTTGGCTGCCATGAGAAACAATAGTATGAAAGTTAGAGATACAAACGAGATTATGTAAATGAACTGAAAGACAGTTAATGAAACAAAACTAAAAATTTCTGGCAAAAACATGACAAAGAATTACGACCTATCCCCTTATCTACAATAAAAGTGGAAAGCATGGTATTTTGACTTCAAAAGAATAGGTGGATTGAATTCATAATTGCAAAGATAATCGAAAACTCCTTTAAATAGTTTTAAATAAATCGACGATGTATTATTCAGAATACACGAAATCCTAGACACAAGTGAAATACATGAGAAACTTAAATTATTTGATGGAGAAATTACGTACCCTTTTTGTTCGTTAATAATAGCTAACGAGGCCTACATTTTCCGAGAACTGGCACTGATAATTTATTCTCCTTATGTTGATAAAAAGTATTTTGTCACTTCATTATTCAAATATAAAAAAATAAATTAAAGGATTGGGAAATCAACAATCAATAGTGACATTTGTACAAACTTTATCAGCAATGACAAGTCACACAGAAGAATATTTCGAGCAATCGATTCCGTTTTCTAGGAAAGGTGAACATATGACAAATGATGGGTTGAAGCAGTTTATTGTTTCAGTGGTGCATAAAATGTTTAAAAAGTTATAACATAAACATCTGATGAACGTAAGAATAACTATGAAGCTGTTTCTTGTGTCTCAAAAGGACAACAATGTTCCACAAGTTCAAATGTTAGGCAGCATATCTTTACGTACACAATAGTACATCTCGCCTCCACACACCAAGAGAGGCATACATGGAAGAGATTATAGCTCCAAAAATAAAAACATAGAACAGTCACCTGAATTTCCACTCCAGTTCCGTTTCACCTACGAGAAATTCTAGATGGTTTTAAAGATCTTTGAATAAATTCAACATAACATCCAGATCCCTTACAAAGACTGGGACTACATTCGTGGGTACTGAACCGGATTTTATTAATTGTGTACTGATTCCTGATCTCTAATGTCTGTATGGTCGTGTTCGATTTTAGTATTCAGATCTGATCTCTAATGTCTGTATGGTCGTGTTCGATTTTAGTATTCAGAACTGAGGTTTATGTCTGTATGGTCGTGTTCGATTTTAGTATTCAGATCTGATCTGGAATCAGTACACAATTAATAAAATCCGGTTCAGTACCCACGAATGTAGTCCCAGTCTATTTTTAGATCACTTTTTCCTGTCTAAGTTTGGTGGTGATACTAGAGTCAGAATTTGGCATTCTTGGTAAGGATTTAAAGGCAATTGTTTATTCTTTAAAATGTAAGCTTATGGTGTGGTTGTCTCTGTGTATTTTGGCGACAGTGCACATTGAATAATAAGGTCATGGTGATGATCTGGAAGTGAAATCTGTGTTCCGTTGCCTGGTGTTTTGTTTACAGTTCAGCCTCTCAAAAAATGCAGGTCAACCCTTGACAAGAACTAAACCATAAAGTCATCTTTGAAGGTATGTTAGATTAACATATGATTTGTATTGATTGTCACACAGTGGAAAGTTCAGTACTGAGAAACAAATGTAGAGAAAATGTAGTGAAATTAATTGTGTACTATGGCCTGTCAGTAAAATCTTGAATCTGATATAAATTTTTTATTATTAATGACATACACATGAAATTTTAATAGGTTATGTATATTGACTTTAAAAATACAAAAATGAAATTAAAAATAAAAAAATAATTTTAGTTTTAAAAATTTAAATGAAATTTAAAAAACAATTAAAAAATAAAAAATTTTCCACCAAGTATACACATATATATTTATTTGGAATGATATGAAAATATGTCAGAATATATATACTCCTACACCATATACAAGCTCAAATGATGGATATTTGTCAAATTTGATCAGAGAAAACATCTTTTTTAGTCCAAATGAGACCCTCATTTAAAATACATGAAGACAAAATTCTACTTTGCTTTGTACCTTGAGGTCATTGAAACTATTTATTTGGGGTACAAACAGTTAATTTATGTGTTTATGATGGGGTGACTTCCTGAGTAACACATATCTGCTTGTATAGCTATCAGTAATTGTTTATAAACATAGTTATAGGGTATTTAGTGAGAGGACAGAGATGAAGACTTTATACTAGATACTTTTCAAGTTCTCTACAAAATCATATTAAGCTGTCAGAGAATGAAATACAGGTCAGAAGGGGTAAAATATACTTTACCCAGGTATATTTACCATTGCATGTAAGAAAACAGCAAAATGATGTAAGTTGAACACAGAATGCATTCCATTTTATTGTTCAGTTTCTTTAAGATGTTGATTGAGGTAGTGCGGCATTGTGGCCCAGATGATATTATGAGAATTCTCATGATCCATTTTGCTTTATGCATTATTAATGACTAATAATATTTATTATCTGACACTTTATAGATTATATAAGTAATATTCAAACAGATTATTTGAATTTAACTTTCTACAACTGATCCTAATATGGTTACATAGCTAACATGAACAAATATGCATATATTTTGTAATGTTTGGAATCAAAAGTTGACATTGTTAGGCTGACATAGTACCTATAGTGAATCTGTAAGACTCAGTTTTGACTGTGTGCACTTAAAATATCCCAAGATGTTATTTTCATCATGAATATGCCTCTGTATGGTAACACATTTCAATTTAGTACTTTGACAGAGGGCGATATTGCAGCATCAGCTGATATCTGATTCCATTGAATCATTGAATCATTGAACTTAATAACTTGGTAGCCAAGACTCTTACAAATAGACTAAAAATGTTCAAACAGATTATTTGAATCATGTTTGCACATGTGATGTTACCAACTACATTGCATATGTCCCATACATGCAAATATCCATCCTTGTTTACAAGTGTTCGGGATGAAAATTTTATATTTAGTTGATGATATAGGATCTATTGGTACCTATAGTTGATCTGTGTGGCCACATTTTGCTATATTCACTCGCAATATCTAAAATTGTTTTTCCTTCATGAATAGGATTGCATATAGCAATAAATTTTAATTTGGTACATTGTCATTTGACTTTCCACTATACTGGTATGTATCAATGTTTGCACCAATGATCAAACCTCACCGTTCCAACATTGCCTTAAACTTTATGATAATACTCTACCTGATTAGTTATTTAACCTGTAAATGGCTAAATATGCTTGTAGAAACTTCATCTATTTTTAGGATGCATTTGTCACTTTAATACATGCCCATTGCTTCACATCTTTGAGTGTCACTCTATCAAGTTTACCTTTTTTAACCATATTTGCAACCTGAATGTTATTTTGAAATCACCATATCTATCACATTTTAACTTCATTTGCCTACATCTTTCTGTTTTTTTTTAGAATTAAGTGAAACATGTTATATCTTTTCATGTTTATCCTGGTATCAGAAACAAAGTATTAGAGTTGGATCATTTTGGAAGCTCTCCAGTAGTCCAATGGTGAGAGCAAGGTCTCATAAGGACATGTGCAGTGTGCTGCTATAAGTGACCAAGATGAGTTCATATCAGTACACTGATATACAGCATCTCAAAAACATGGCTTATATCTTCATGACAGAGATTCACATCATTTTTTAGTAAGGTGGAACTTCCCTGAAACTGTATTTTCATATTGCATTGTTGATTTTTGCAGTTATCAGCATTAAAATAGAATGCATATTTGCTATAAAACATGGTAGTGGTCTCATCAAAACTTTAAATTTGAGTGGGCTATTAGTTATACAAGCAACTGCTCAAGTACCTGAAACAATAAATGTGGAACATAGCACCTGTCATTGTTTCTTTAGTATGTACACCTATATGCATCTGGATAGGCATATTGCAATTTGCTGTCAAAATCACTGTGAGCAATCATGCTTCAGTACCCCTGGGATTAATATTATCAGTTGTACAGACCTAAACTACCATTTGTTTTAAAGACCATTCATTAATCAACTTTGATGCCTTAAATTGGTCAAACTGAATGTCATAACTTGTATGAAAATTTATTTTTTGTAAAATAAATAGTTTTTAAAATTTATATATTTATTTAAATTTCTATTAAAATTTAATATATCAATAATTTTTAATTTCAAGACAATTTTCGGACAGGCCTTATGAAGTATTACAATTAGGATTTTACTGCATTGAAAAATTCCTATAATTAAGGAAGATATAGCAAATTTAGTTTTGGTTTCTTAAGAACAATTGGACCTCAAATTGCACCCTATAAAACACCAGCACTACACACTTTCTGACAGCTGTCACATGTCTTGCTTGCAAGGAAATTTCAAAAGACTTTATGTATGAAGTTGAAACAGTAGTGGCATGCAAAATAAAATGCAAATATAAAAGTTTGACAAAAAACATTGACCCTTTCAGGAATCAGTACACAATTAATAAAATCCGGTTCAGTACCCACGAATGTAGTCCCAGTCTATTTTTAGATCACTTTTTTCGGTCTAAATTTTGTGGTGATACTAGAGTTAGATTTTGGCATTCTTGGTAAGGATTAAAAAGCAATTGATTATTCTTTAAAATGTGAGCTTATGGTGTGGTTGTCTGTACGTATTTCGGCAACAGTGCACATTGAGTAATAAGGTCATGGTTATGATCCGGAAGTGAAATCTGTGTTCCGTTGCCTGGTGTTTTGTTTACAATTCAGCTTCTCAAAAAATGCAGGTCAACCCTTGACAAGAACTAAACCGTACAACCATCTTTGAAGGTATTTTAGATTAACATATGATTTGTATTGATTGTCACACAGTGGAAAGTTCAGTACTGAGAAACAAATGTAGAAACATTATAGTGAAATTAATTGTGTACTATGGCCATCTCTAATGTCTGTATGGTCGTGTTCGATTTTAGTATTAAGATCTGATCTCTCTACAGCTACTTTAACTGATAATGTACAGAATAGTTTTTAATAAGTTTTAAACATTTTCTCAATGTTCGGTCTCCAAAGCCTCTAACACGTTGTTTATACTTCAAGTGGTTGTAAAAATTACCTAACATACGGTATATTATCTGCTCTTTCTCTTACTAAATGTAATTCCTTTATGAAAACACAAATATTTCTATTGCTTCATCACTATTTATCATGATTATTTAAATTGACTAGACTGTCATTACTATGGTCAAAGTTAATCTTTTGAATTACTGTTTTTGTCTCAGTTTTTAAAGGTAAACCGAGACCTCAACGTGATATTTCCTCAATCATTCTGCACTAATTTTACTTACTTAATCATTGAGATTGCACGTTGTAGGCATGAAATGAAGATTTATTAGCTTTCCGGCTTCATCTAGTATATTGATTATCAATCGTTTAAATATATTCTACACGTGCTTGTTTGTAAATGTCCTACACTGTTGACTAAAAAGTGTATCCATTAAACATATTGTGAACTGACAAACTCGACGAAACACGAATAATGGTCATTAGTGCAATAAAACAGACGTTATTGTTTAGAGTTTCTTTGAAATCATCAAAACTCATCATCTTTTTCACATATGCGAGGGATACCTTTAGCTTTCTTAGTCAGTTTATTGTCATGTTATATAATATCATACATTTTGCTTCTATATCCAACAAACTCTCTCACAGGCACAAACATACATTTGTCCCTAACTTTTTAAAAATAACTTTCTTGTTCGAATTATCTTGAAATCCACTACATGTTGGACAACCTGATAAATTATACAAATCTTTTTTATAAATGTCCTGATAGATATTTTCACGTTTTATATTATAAACAAGCAAGTCTGTATTAGTAAAAAGCATTTCCTAATCTGGCCACTGTTTTTAGTACAATTGTAGTGAAACTCGCAGATCAACAACTTAAATATATCAAGTACAGCTGAATCCAACATAAATTGGTTTATTTAACTTTACATTTGTCTTTTGTCGTTGTACTGCAGCAAGATTTTCATTAAATATTTTCATACTAAATTATTAAATAATTTATTTCTAAGATTAAACTCATTAACAATTTCTATTGATACTCTTTTTCAAATGTTCTCCATAGTCGTGCCGAACACCTAGATTTTATTAGCTTGAAAAAGGTTTTCTGAAAACCTGTTTTAGCCACAACACGACGTATCGTATTTAGATCAATATAATCTGCCATCCACCGCGACTGATTAAATTTTAGCACACAATGGTCAAGCGTCTACTGCTTGCCTTAATTTTTTATGCATCACGTAATTTCTTTTATCTAACAAATTTTGAACTAGCTTATCAACGATAGATATTTTGCAGTTGTTGTTGTTGCTCGTTGTTCAGGTGATAATAAACTATAAGCAAAAATCATTGTGCGCAAAACGGGTAATCGTTATATAGATCATTAAGCCAACCAGGAAAATCTCGATCAACTTCAGGATGATATGAATTATGTTACGGAAGATTTTTTTAGTTTC
The DNA here is from genome assembly GCA_016746295.1 of Potamilus streckersoni. Taxonomy (NCBI): domain Eukaryota; kingdom Metazoa; phylum Mollusca; class Bivalvia; order Unionida; family Unionidae; genus Potamilus; species Potamilus streckersoni. The sequence goes on along the minus strand of JAEAOA010002045.1, from coordinate 3,136,212 downwards.
TCTTAGAAATTGATCTGGAGTTATTATTAAAAACCACCGCAAGGCATTGGCTGTGACCATGCACACTCATAAAGGTTCACTCAGTCCAGATAAATAATATAACTCGACAGGAAGTTTTTATCATGATTTTTGAGATATCTATTATTATCTCCTGCAAATGTTTTTGTTATAACGCTAATTACGCCTCTGACTCCTTTTTCGAATAAAGTTAAGCATATTGACATCTGTTAAAAGATCTAATCATATCTTGCTCGTCTTCGTCTTTAGTAGGGCGTCCCAAGACAACCCTGCAGCAGAATAAAACCAACAAGGGTTTAATCCGTAACTTTTATGACTAGGATGACAAAAACTCTCGAAAAAATCTGCTAGCAATAGTACATCTGTTTTTAAATATAGATCGTGATAATCACCAACTATTTTACAGTTAAATGTATTCCACATATTTTGCGCATATTTGTACCCATCATCTGTAATATTTTCATTTTTGAGTTGCGTGTAAAATTTATCTTTGTCGGGCAGAAAAGCTTCATTAAATCTGCTCCAATCGTCAATATATTCGTACTGAAAGATACCTTTTTTTAGACACAGATTGCACCAAAGCAACTTTGCAGATTATTAAAAGTGCTGCCGGTGCTTATAGCGCTGTTAAAAAGCTCATCTAATGATGCTGCCATAAATTGAATACTATCAAAAAAGCGTAATTTGCCGATAGTGACTGACATATACTATTTAAAATTATTTGAAATGCATGTTATTACTCTTTTAAATTTTAGTTTAGCTTTAAAATAAGCGTATGCTTAACTTCACGAAATACTTTATTACAGTTGCTGCAAAGGCCAAACATCTTTTAAAATTACAGCATTTGCATCAGCATCAGCTCCAGCAGCTAAAGATAAAATTTCAACTGATGAAACGCCTGCTTTTCTAGTATCTTTAGACCACATCATATTAGTTGCAGTCGATCTGGAGTAATCATCGGAAATTAAATTAGTGTTTAAAGATTGTACTTGCAACTTGTAAGTGATTTTGAAATATCTTCGACATTTTGATTGGTCAACTGATATCGAGCACTTCAAAATAAACATCATTATTTATAAGAGCTGCTTGTGCATTTCGACAGCTACTGCCATAATCTAGCCATGATAAAGCAGAAACACGTCCTCTTTCTTATTATTAGGATCGTTAGAAGTTTCATCAAATTATTCAACATATTCAAATTCTTTTACTGGTTGTCTGTGTCAAAAATTTCTACTAAATCGAGATAACTTTTACAGACTTTTTATGTATTAGGTTACACAAAATTTTATCATCAAAGATAGCAATGATGTTGCAGCTCTATTACTTTTGATATTAATTTGTGTATAATCTGCTCGCTTTTTGGTGATTATAGTTTTATATGTTGTTATCATAGCGCGTTGGGTTTCTTCTGCTGGTGCTATTTCTCAAATAACGTGTTTTTTTTGTAGGTGCGGCTTAACCGCGCTGTACAGCTAGGTCTAATTGCGCCTTAGGTGCGCCTTTTATTTTTATGAGATATTTGTGTTCCTCAGCTGTTCCAGCTGTAGATGCAGCTCCAGTTGCAAAAGCTTTTGATGCGTCAAGTGCAATTGGTGCAACTTCATGACCTAGTCCCGGAATATTTTCAATAAGTTTAATAAATATATTTACCAAAAATCCTCCTACTAATTTTCTTGTATAAACTTTTTGTTTCATTATATTTGAGGTTGTCTAATTTTGTTGTCAAATCTTTAAAAAATGTTTAATGTTGTTCGCGCTAGTGCATATAATAAGTGACAACTCTATTGTTTACATATAACTGTTATTCAGTCTGATCTGACAATTGTACATTTCCTTCTGTTTTTGATTTTCAGAATTTAACAAATAAATAATGTGATATAGATTAATTTGCATAAGAGAACCTAGTGTAACTTCTACTGAAAAACTGTACTTAATTTTTCCTTTTCTGCCCTTAGCTGAGTAAGATCCAGATGCCATAGAGCAATTTATCAATAAGTTTAAGTATTAAGTTTACGTCAATTATATTTACTGGCACTTCACTGTCATAAGTTTTGGGTTCATTAGGATTAGCAAGATACTGTTAATATTAAATCCTATCAGCTGTGCAATATTTTTTGGATTGTCAAATTCGACGAACATATCGTTTAATTTTAATATGGCTCTTAACGTGTTATAATTTGGTGTCAGTTAAAAATTATCAGCTCCATTATCTGCCTTTGTTATTATTTCTTTAATTGTTTTATTTTAATCAGTTATGTTGCAGGCTCCTTGAGGAATTTTACTTGTCCTCTAATTCAGTCCAAGAACAGACATAATCAGAAATCTATCTTCATCATTTACGTCAGTTTTTACATTAGCCATAGCAGTCCAACAAGTGCATGAAATATGTCCAATTTTAGATTGTTTTTGACGATCAAGCTCTATTGGCAGAATATAATTTACTGAAATATTTGCGCTATCTTTATCAGACTATCTATTGTTATGTTTTATAAAATTATGCCATCGCGATTAAATCGCGATGCAAAGTTTCGTATTCGTCAGATGTTAATAAAATTTTGGTCTCTAATTATCAATTATGCCAATAATATCATTGTCAGTGTCAGAAACCAACATTTCTAGCGTCATATGATGATATCAGCAGCATTAATCTGCCGATGATTTTAGTAACTAATGCAAATATTCTAACTCCAGTACCAGTTTTATTTCTTTCTTTTTAATTTTACTTAATCGCTCATCATCATAATGTTCAAATAAATTTGTTAAAAGTGTGTTTTTCTTTACTTTTTCTTTTTTAAAATCTTTCTGCATTATTTGTAAAAATAGTAGCAATAACAACATCTATAGCACTGTTTTAAATTTTGTAATATTTTCTATTGCAGCTTTATCAATTTCTTTGTAAGCTCCAACCATTTTACCTCTTTTATCAAATAATTTTCTACTGAGATTATCATATTTATCTCCTTCTCAATTATAAATTTCGTCAACGTCAGAAATATTATGTTTTTCAATAAAATTAAAGTATTCTGCTGATGTCAATTTTTGTTTTACTTTTCTTTATAATTTAGTATATATACCGATTCTTCTGGGTTTTCATATAATTTTGCTTCAGTTTTTGCGATGCTATTGTAACGACGTTTGTGCTTTTTATTTTTATATTGTTAATATCCTTGATATAAAGATCATTAACAATTTCATGTTGATATAATTTAATGCCATCACGATAATGTTTAATTTCTAAAACTAAATGGCTACGGTTCTTTTCACTATCTTCTTTTATTTTTTAAGAAGTCAATTTTGTCGTCGGTTTTAAAATCATCTATTCCAACATGATATGTTCTCACAGCCTTACAATCTTTATATTTCTCATTACAATATTTATTTTCGTTATCTGTTATTCAGTCATCTATATTTTCTTAATCTTTTCTAAATTGTTCTATAGTTCTTCTCTCTCTTCTAAACTCTTCTTCGTGTTCTAACCTTCTTTCAATTGGTCTAACTACTGCTTCTTCTTCTAATCTTTGTTAAAGTTCCAACGGATCATTTATTAGCCGATATATTTCAACGTGGCTTGCATCAGTCATATGTGTTGTAAGTACCTCAGCTAATCTTCCTTTATTTCTTCCTCAGATCTTAATAATTCTTTTAACCAAAACTTTTTATTTTAATTTTTTAACATCTTCTTACAAAGGTTCAGTTTCAAGTTGTTTTTCCAAGTAAAGCCTCAGTAACTGGTTTGGGATCAGCTGCTTTTGCTCACTATTGCAGCTATCTGTAATAGCTGTTTAAATTATTCCTGAGATTGTGCAAGTCATTTTTGATTTCCAAAACTGTTTTCTATATTTTGCTTGTTTTTCCATTATTTATCTACTAACTTTTACAACAAAATAATTACTGTAAATATGTTTCAATACAACATGGAACCATTTCTCGTATCATTCGTTAATTTAGCAAACAAAAAAGTCATATTTATTTGCCTTTGCTTCACAATATAGTAAAATAAATTTATCTTTTGTTATATCGCCACATTGTTCGTTCGCGATATTTCTAAATTCGATGTTGTCAAGTCCTGGAAATAATATAAAACAACCAGTATGTGCAAGAGAAATTCAGTATAGAAAACAAAATTGGTATACAAAAGGAAACGCATACAAGAGGAAACAGCTATACAACAGGAAATTAGTATACAAGAGGAAATATACGAGTGGAACTTGGCAGACAAGAGTAATTTAGTATAGAAAATAAAATTTGTATTCAAGATGAAATAGGTATACAAGAGTAAATTGGTATACAAGAGGAAGTTAGTATACAAGAGGAAATAAGTATACAATAGGAAATTGATATACAAGAGGAAATTAGTACAGAAGAGTAAGTTGGTATACAATGGAAAATTGGTATAGAAGAGGAAGGTGATATAGAAGAGGAAATCGATATTGAAGAGGAAATTGCTATACAAGAGGAAATTGCTATACAAGAGGAAATTCCTATACAAGAGGAAATTAGTACAGAAGAATAAATTGCTATACAAGAGGAAATTAGTACAGAAAAATAAATTGCTATACAAGAGGAAATTAGTACAGAAGAATAAATTGCTATACAAGAGGAAATTGGTACAGAAGAGTAAACAAGTACAGAAGGGTAAATTGGTGTACAAGAGTAAATTGGCATACAAGAGGAAATTGGTACAGAAGAGTAAATTGGGAGGGAAGAGTAAATTGGCATACAAGAGGAAATTAGTTTACATGTGGAAAGTATTATCCAAGGGAAAATTACTATAGAAGATTAAATTGGTTTTCAAGATGAATTTGATTTACAAGAAAAACTTGGTACAGAAGAGCAAATTGGAATATAGGAGAAAATTGGAATACAAAAAGAAATAAGAATACGAGAGGAACTTTGTATACAAGAGGAATTTAGTATAGAAAATAAAATCTGTATACAAGAAGAAATAATAATACAAGAGGAAATTGGTATAGGAGGAAATTAGTATACAAGAGGCAATTAGTATACAAGAGGTAGTAAGTATACAAGAGGAAGTAAGTATGCAAGAGGAAGTAAGTATACAAGATGAAGTTAGCATACAAGAGGAAGTAAGTCTACAAGAGGAAGTAAGTATACAAGAGGAAATTGGTATACAAGAGGAAGTAAGTATACAAGAGGAAATTAGTATGCAAAAGGAAGTAAGTATACAACGGGAAGTAAGTATATAGGAGGAAATTGTTATACAAGAGGAAGTATTTATACAAGAGGTTGTAAGTATACAAGAGGAAATTGGTATACAAGAGGAAGTAAGTATCCAAGAGGAAGAAAGTATACAAGAGGAAGTAAGTAAATAAGAGGAAGTAAGTATGCAAGAGGAAATTGGTATACAAGAGTCAGTAAGTATACAAGAGGAAGTAAGTATGCAAGAGGAAATTAGTATACAAGAGAAAATTGGTATACAAGAGGAAATAAGTATACAAGAGGAAGTAATTATACAAGAGGACGAAAGTATGCGAGAGGAAGTAAGTATACAAGGGGAAGTAAGTATACAAGGGGAAGCAAGTATACAAGAGGAAGTAATTATACAAGAGGAAGTAAGTATACAAGAAGAAATTGGTATTGGAGGAAATTAGTTTACAAGAGGAACTAAGTATCCAAGAGGAAATTGGTATACAAGAGGAAATAAGTATACAAAAGGAAGAAAGTATACAAGAGAAAGTAAGTATAAAAGGGGAAGTAAGTATGCAAGAGGAAATTAGTATACAAGAGGAATTAAATATACAAGAGGAAGTAAGTATACAAGAGAAAGTAATTATGCAAGAGGAAGTAAGTAGACAAGAGGCAATTGGTATTGGAGGAAATTAGTATACACGAGGAAGTAAGTTTACAAGAGGAAGTAAGTATACAAGGGGAAATTGGTATAGGAGGAAATAAGTATACAAGAGGAAATTAGTTTACAAGAGGAAGTAAGTATACAAGAGGAAGTAAGTATACAAGAGGAAATTAGTATACAAGAGGAAATTAGTATACAAGACTAAGAAAGTATACAAGGGGAAATTAGTATACAAGAGGAAATTAGTATGCAAGACTAAGTAAGTATACAAGAGGAAATTAGTATACACGAGGAAGTAAGTATACAAAAGTAAATTAGTATACAAGACTAAGTAAGTATACAAGAGGAAATTAGTATACACTAGGAAGTATGTATACAAGAGGAAATTAGTATACAAGAGGAAATTAGTATACAAGACTAAGAAAGTATACAAGGGGAAATTAGTATACAAGAGGAAATTAGTATGCAAGACTAAGTAAGTATACAAGAGGAAATTAGTATACACGAGGAAGTAAGTATACAAAAGTAAATTAGTATACAAGACTAAGTAAGTATACAAGAGGAAATTAATATACACGAGGGAGTAAGTATACAAGAGGAAATTGGTACACAAGAGGAAATTAGTATACAAGACTAAGTAAGTATACAAGAGGAAATTAGTTTACAAGAGGAAATTAGTATACACGAGGAAGTAAGTATACAAGAGGAAATTAGTGTACACGAGGAAGTAAGTATACAAGAGGAAATTGATATTGAAGAGGAAAGAAACTTAATAGGATACCTAAATGCTGTTCAATTTGTCAAATTAAAAAACAACGTTCATTAAATATTTTGTAAAACACATGAAAAATACATTGAAAATCTTTAGCAAAAAGACCTAAAAATTGAATGGAAAAGCAGGCCGATATATGGATTCCTAACATAGATGAAAATGATCATAAAAGGTTTAAAATATTGTGCTAATTATTTGCTTCACTTAGCTGAAACAGCAATTGGTAATATGATTGTTCACTTAGGAGTGCCAAACAAATTGTTTTTGAACATCTAATTGCCTGTCCTCTGATAATTTGTTTTGTTATTCCTATGTTTTGTCGACAGGTGTGAAGAATCTAAGGACAACAGTTGAAAGCTATAACCTCCTTCAAAACCTATTGTTGGGTTATTCTTTTTACCTATGTTGGGTTTTGTTGGCTTAATTGAACTTTTGCCACTCATAATGGTTAGAATTTGTATGCTCTACACGTTTGTTATGTATCGTTTAAAAATTAGAGAATCTGATAGATTAGCACAACTAAGAATAGAACTATCAGTGTCTTAGTCATTTTTGCTATTCATAATTTTAATCACTTCGGTTTGTTCGATAAACACTTATCGTACTGTTACTGTTTAGCAGTCTTTGGACTACGTTTTTTATTACTGATATCATGGCTTCATCACACTTTAAACGAGTCACTGGAGCTTTACAAATTGTTGTTCTATCTATCTATATTACTACATATCTATATTTTGTGTTTGAGATCTTGGTGCATGACTGTTATAGACTCCATGGTTAGATAGAGCTATACATCATTTATTTACTAGTTTTAGACAATCCGTGATAATGAACCTGTTTACAAGTTTGTAAGGATTTTGTGATTGTCTGGTTGAGCATTGTGACATTGGTCAGGTGGTTGTATTTAAATATAAGTTAGGTATTGTGAAGTTAGTCACATGGATGTATTGCGACATAGAATCGTAATATAATTATGAAGAATTGAACAATAATTCTTTTCTTATTATTGTTCTTGTCTATAGATCAGTCCATGGATGTATTTAGTGTTGTGTTATCTTTAATTTTGAGAGGTATCATTATTTTATATTTTTAAATATTTATTGGAATTACAAAAGTGCTTATATGATTTTCTGAGCTTATCAATAAGAATTCATTCAAAGACGTTCTTGATAATGCCATTGTGACACATCCAAGATTGTTGGTACTTCAGCACATTCAAGGATATTGGTACATCGTCACATTCAAGACCTTGGATTCATTCAGAGCACTCTATTCTCTTAGACTTGTGACTAACGTTTATGATCATTTTCAGTAATAATAGTTTACGTTTCTCTTAAATTTCATTTAATAAATTAGATACATTATTTGTTATGTTTTACAAAACGCGCTTTTTTATTACCTGGTTTAAGACTAAAGATTCGTAAAACTTATTTTTCCATATTACTTGGTAACAAAATAATAAAACGTTTTCTGCATTGTCCAGTTTCGCGTTTAATGATTGCACTGTTGAAAGTTTACAGCACTGTTGTCATCTATATCGCAACATTGCTCTCCACGAATCGATATCTTTTCATATATTCGCCAGCGAAGCAATGTTCAGCGCCTTTGTACGTGAAATATTGAGTATAGTACATTGCTATTCCGTTAAATATAGTAGCTACGTTAATTGGGTTCATGTGAGTTAATTAATTGAACGCAGTAAACTGATTTTCAAGACAAAGGTAAAATACTATAATGATACGGTTTCGCAAAATCTGAATTCAAGTATTTGACATTAATATGAACAGTGTATAATTAAGAATTCGTGTGCTAATACATAGGACCTTTATTTACTGCTTTTAGATGTAATCTGCTGTTGATTTTGTACGCTCAATATTTCCATCCTTGCAATATCAGATTGATCTCGCTTATTTTACGCAATCTGTGCATCGCAGATAAAGTGTAGTTCGCTTTTTCTCCCCATTTTTTCACAAGTGTTTTCTCTACGTAACCGGTTAAAAATAGTTGGTACATCTAATTGTTGTATTCATTTAAGTGGCTGATTTCAGTTACAGCTGAATGTCTGTGAAAACAATATCGTCGAAATCAGTATATCGTCGTCACACTTTTAACGGTGCACTGGTCTGGATTTCATTGTTTGACGCTTCCAAAATCAATTGACGTTTACTAATCTTGTGGTAGTTCTTTGTGACAAAAATTGTTCAGTATGTACTAAAATGGCAAATGTTTTATCCAAGAAAAATGCATAATTAATTGAGCATTTATGCAACACTTTTCTGATCCTTTTAAAATAAAATTTCCGATTCGCTTAAATGTCCTTGTTCTAATCCTAGTTCTAAATTATGCAGACCAATTTATTAACCTTCACTCAGAATATTTGTTTTAACTGATAAATGTAGTTTAGAATCAACATACCTTACAATGATATCACGTTTTTCATATGTACCACGACATGCAGGGTTTAACTCCCTTCGACATAGAGCTTGTTATGATTGAAACATTATTATTCATGTTTTATGCTGGTTCCGAACTAACTGATTCATCATATCCATTCAGTTTCACAAGAATATTATTTTCTCCTTTCATTCACTTGTTTTTCTTTTCGTTTTTGTAGACGTCGTCCTGTTCATCGTGTAGCAATAAATCTCAATTTAAGTTGTACAGGTTGTATGCTAACGGATCACCTAATAAATCTTGTCATTTGTAAATATTCGATGAAGTTAGGAAGGTAGTAATTTGCAAACTTTTTTATATCTAAAACCTAGTATCTTTTGACTTTTGGTTTTGATTATTGGTGATTAGTTGTCAAATAAATGACGACTGCTTTTTATTTTCCGAGACTAAGTGATAGTGACATAATATTATTACATTAGGTTTGTTTAACATGTGAGCATTGTAATTCGTTCCTAGGGCCTTTGTTATATAGTTTAAATAACGTTGGTTTATGATAACGCGATTTGAAACATTAGTTGTTTTAAAACTGTTTGTACCAACTTGACATGCGTGCATGACAGTGAAATTGTATCAGGGCTTAGTTTGGGGGTAATCGAAAGACGTTTAAACCAACAAGAGTTGAACTTTATAGATTAAACCTGGCTGCCGCAATCTGTTCTCTCCAACGACTCAGTTGTCTATTATCATTCATAGGTTAGGAATAGGCGTCATTCACAATGCTGTTGATTTATATTGTGTCACACAATTATGTTTACAAGGTGAACGATGTCCTCACATTTATTGACCTGAATTGGGCAGTATGAATTTAACATTTTAAAGTTCGCATGAAGGGCTGGGTTAGACTCACTGTATTGGCTAACATACATACTTCTACATCGGCATTATCTGCACCATAAGCAAAACATTACTGGCATTAAAAGGTCGAATGATATAATACCTGTGGTAATCGCGATTCTCAAGTTATAAAAGCTGAGAGAATTGTGTTGACGTATACGGTTTAACATAATGATCATCATTGTCATCATTGTCGTCTTGGTCGTTGTCATCATCGCCATCATCATATTCTTGCTACCAGCGATAATTTTTTTTGCTTTTCATGTTAATGATGTATTTTAATATTGCTTTGTTGTTGCTAATTTTTTGTTTATCGTAAATTCAGTTACTTTTCACTTCTGTCCTTTATGTTGCAGAGGTTATCAAATGTAATGTGAGCTCCTTCTCGATCTTTATCCTAAGACAAAGATTTTTCAGGCCGATATTGCCTTTGCTTATCTTAACGTCTTATTGATAAGGAGAGAAAGCTGATAGATAAATGGCTGGAAGTATATCTACCATTCGATACGATTTCTTTAAAAACCTGCACAATGTCTTCTTTTCCGAAGGGTACGTATTTTCTGAAACGACATTCAATCCTGAGTTAAATTTATATTGAAACTTGTACACCGTAGCATTATGATTCATAATTTTTTCTTATAATGCGTACATTATGTTAATTTGTGACAAAAAAGGCAAGGTGAATTCGTTATTATTTATGAAGTATCAAGTTTTGCGAATTTCTTAGTTGCTACAAAGAGTAAATCTAAAGGTCAAACGAACAATGATCAGTTTGATGTAGAAAGGGCAATTTTCATTAATCAAAGACATATCCAAGAATATCTTATGAAAAAAATTCAATTTCTTTCCAAACAACGACATTCAATGCCCACAACAATAAACGAACGGACTGTTATCCTTAATAAAGAAAATGCACCTCCCACCCTTTATAATCTCTATTTTCTTTCCTGTTTAATAACAACCGAATGGTGGACAAATAAGTCAGAGAATTGCCAACCGCGTATTGATTAATTAATAACTTATCACGTGATAAATTCTTCTGCAAATAATACTTTTTTTAAGGTGCGCCACATTACCACCACGGTGATTTAGCGCTCTATTTATTTCGGGTGGTACGTACCTCATTACTTTTTCTCTGCAACGGTACTTCGGTAGTTTTCGTCTGTAAGGAATTACGGCATTTCCCAAAAAATCTTGTTGCGAATTTAATAATAAGAGCATATCTTAATTTCTCACTAAAACATAATTCCTAAAAATGCATAAAATTACACAAAATAGTTACATTTGTCACAAAGTAATTTTAAATATTAAAAATGTAACTATATTTAGGAACCTTTGAAATCATATGTTTGACTTGTGTTGAATATAGCAACATGGCAGCTGAATGAGATTTTGTGATTTTTCGGGCCAAATCAAAATTTAGGGAAAAATTAGGTTTAATGAGTGAACAAATAGCATTTTACTCATGATTTATTAGTGTTTATTAATGTATGTTTAAGTACATGCATTTATGTGTGAGACCAAGAACTATTAACTTTAGTGGAGTAGTTGATTGAGAGTCCACAATTTTATCGTTTGCTGATTTTATCTTTTCTGGCTTGCTCTCTGATAAACATCTTGTTCCGGTTACTAGCATCCCATTCAAATTTTCCCTGCATGTTATATCAATGGTGCAGCTAGCAAGTTATTGAATTCAGTGTCAGCACTTCCTGTTTGTATCAAAAATTTATCAAATGTCTGCATAGTGTCTTTCAGAGAATTTCCAATGGTTGATTTCACAACAACAGTTGTGTTCGAATGGAAAAATAGTTAGTAAAACAATTAATCCGATTTGACTTTATTTTATTTATCCATTGTATTTAAGTTTATTTATAATGCCTTCATGTCAGACTAGGTCCAATGATTTTGATACATCGAAAAGTATCACATACATGTCTTCTCCACGATCGAGTGCGTCACAAATACTATAGTATATGATATTTATAATTTGGTACACGGTTGAGTAAATAAGATACATTTTATGTTGTAAAATGTATACATGTTTGAAAATGATACTTTCAATCACTTTGCCGACACAGCCGAGTCAAAAGATTGGTCGATAATTAGTGGGATCATTTTTTTTCTTGTGTATTGGTAATATTATCTCTATTTTTCAGAGAACATAGAAAATGTTCTCTTTGAGAGATCTGTTGAATAAAATTCACATCAAGGTCTTAGAATTGCGGTACTGCTCCCTTAAACAGAGTGTGACTTATCAGTCACAAGCTGTGTTAACACGAATTGTTATTGTAAAGTCTACAATTTCATATTTACTTGTTACAGTCTTTGTTAATTTGTTGATAGTGCGGAGTGTTGATTCCGGAAGAACTACATTGGTGTTGTTGATTTTAGAGAGAAATGTAAACAACGACTTTAAACACTTTTCCTTTTCTGAAAAGGAGAATGCAGTTTTCAATGTGACATTATTTTGCATGAATACTAGTTGTTTTATGACATGGGATAATTTCTATCTAATTAAGCATCGAGTGAGCCTCATAAAGTCTTTTGAAATGGCTAGTAGAATGTCCAATGTCTTTTTAAAATTTAGATTAAAGTTTACTTTTCCTGCTGACAAAGATAAATGCAATAGAGAGGAACCAGCTTTGAAGAGCATTCTTATTTCATTTAGTGCCCTTATTGCTGAGGAAGGTGCTGGCGTTTGTAGCAGCATGCAAAGTAACACCACCTACAAAATTAGGCAAAAACAAAAGCAAGAAAAACAAAGAAAACAAACAAACAAAATGCAGAACTTATGTACGCTCGTGATTAAAGAGGATGATACAATAGGGACTAATCCGTCTTCCTTCAAAATATTTATATTAAACACATTGCGAGCTAAGAATAATTATGCTCGATAATAAACAAAATCACCATTGCAAATATTGATCCAAGGCAAGTGTCTAATTAAAATGAAATTATTTCTCCTTTTGATTTCAGACTTTCGGTGTCACAACTTTTTACCAACATTGATATCTTGTCAAATATATGGTTCATCAATATTGAATTTTGAGATATTTGCAATTATGTACCTCATTTTACTTCAGATTGTTAGTATAATACAGCCCAAAACAAATTTTAATGATCAATGAGAATTACAGTTTTCACAATTTTTTTTTATCTCAACAAGATTCTAAGATAATAAGATTTATGCACTATACCAACACAACGCATTGCGAATTATGTTTAATAGTTATCAAATATGACTTTGATTTTTAACTATCCAGGAATCAGAACAATTATTATTTGTTCGTTACTCGCAGCATTTGCCAAGCATCACAATTCAGTTATTGTTTGGATGAAAGGTGAACTCATTTTTAGGAATAACCAAAACTACTAATAGGTTTGGTGGGAAAAAAGTGCTTAGAAATAAAGTTTAAACAGGATAGTTTTCGATTAATTTTCTGATTTTGATTAATGTAAACATTGTTCGTAGAATGCATAATATACCAGAGCGCAAGAACAATACGCTCCCTACCTGATCAGTCATGCGTCAAAAACAATTAAGATATATTTTTCATTTCCTTACTTTTGATGAAATCTATTATTAAATGTCTGATCACTTTATGGATTTCAGGATAAACATTAATTTCATGCTCTCGAAACATGTAATCGAAAGATTTATGTAAAATATTTTCAAAAGATTATACTGTTAGAAAAACAAAATAAAATGGGTCTTATTAAACAACGCTTGCATTAAATTCCCGTTTCATAACCCTCACCAGGAAACCTTACGATCAATCAATTATCAATTAAGGATGCTGCGTTTACCGTGATTCTAAAACCTCTGGGGGATGTTTAAAATAAATAGATGCTTATCTTCATTTATAACAAGCATTTTAATCAAGTGGACCCAAGATGAAGGAAAAATGGAGAAAGTACATGTACGTGCTTCCCTCAAAATTTTAATCAAGCCTTTTAAATCAATTTATATAAACTTTTGCTGTTATTACTCTTTTGCATACAAGTCTAACGTTCCACAACAGCAAGACTTTAATGGGATCGCGCCGGCGAAACGATTGATCACATTTAATAAAGATGTTCTTTGTGCCAGGCATACAAAATCTAACGACTCATATAACTGGGATAAATGATGCGATGCACATAACATGAATTTTAAATTTTATAAAATCTGACCATATTATGAAACATGCATAAAAAAGTGACACAATATTACCCAGTCATGACTAAGCTACGAAAACATAATAAGCTGTTTCGCAATTTTAGGGGAATTTGTTTTCTTTTGTAACTCTGATTATATCTGAAGAAGAGTCTCCTCGCTTCCACACATGTATTATATAGAAGGATAACAAATAAGCTGCCCGTTTTAATTTCTTTCATTAAGTATTTCACGTTTCTTTGTGCAAATTAGGGGTTGTTTTTATGCAGTTTTTAATTTTTTTTTGAGGTGAACTCATGTTTGATAATGCTTCAATATTCAAATGTACGTGTTGAATAAAAAAAGACTGCCCAATAAAGCCTTAAAATGATAATCTATAATGGACTGATTACTAAGCTAGAAACTGTAGTATTAAAACACATCCTTGCACCATGATGCAACCGCAAGATTTCAAAGCACTCTTGGCAAGAAAAGTAGCTTAATTTTTAAATTTATAAACATAACAACGAAAAAATCCAGTTGTCTTCAAACATGCACATATAAAAACCTAGACGGTTAGACGAGGGTTGGAAACATGCCAGACAAATACATAAACATTTTGAAGGAAAGGAAGAATGTTCTGTTTAAATATTACAAGAAATCAACCACAGCCATATGAATATCTTTAAAGGTTATGATATCAAAAATGTACATACAGGCGACTTGTATCGAAATAAGCTATGTTCCTTGCGTGTTATAATACAGCTAATAATATTTTGTAAATTAAAACGAATCTCTTCAATTCCAAATTTTATTTCAATTGGGGGTATTTCAATTTTTCCTGGTAAATTTGACTTAACATTGAAATCGAATGATAAATGTTTTATCGTAAAGCATTCTGTTTGTATTGATATCGGAATATTACGGACTCAAAATAATTCTCTCTCACATACACTCATTAAAATATCAACAAATCTTAATAGAAAAACGCCGTATAAACTGCAGTTATTGTTATGACACATCGCTAAAGTTATTTCCTCATGGTTAGATCAAATTAAGCTAATGATTCATACGATTTTCTTTTTCTCATTTTGATTAATTTTCTATCTCATATTCAACCATGAATTGTCAGTATCATTTTTGCCTTTGGTAATTAGTTAATAGAACCCTGCATTTCCTAAATGTAAATTTAAATTAAACAGTCGCTGATACATTTTAAATACGATCATTTTAGAAATGTTCGCTGCAAGATAATCAGAGCAGATAAAGTATGAAAACAGTCGAGATTACGGTCATATTTTGATTTTGAACTTGGAATAATTGGTTATTGCAGAATCGACCGTACCAATGACTGGGATGCATTAGAAGATTTCACAGTGCTTAAAGGCACTGAAGACGTGCGTGCATTGCGTTCGCAGTGGCGAGATACACCACCGGGAACAAGTTTTGATATGCAACCACTAATATTTTGTCAGGTCCACTCCAGCGTACAATTTGAAAATTAAAGTTCTCTAGAACTGCTGGTAGTACAACCAAAATGCTAATAAAACCCGCAACAGAAACATAGCCCAATTTCCGCCAGCTTTCTCCAACCCTCGCTGTAAATCTATATATCAAGGATCAATTCCCAAAGGCAATAACATAATATGGGACAATTATAGTTGAATATCAAATTCATATTTTCATTTCCTTTAAGTGTTGACAGCGTGAGAATCAAAATAGTTCCAAAATATGAATCAGAGGTTACGTCCCATTAGCCTTTGTCAGTTACAATTGCACATTTATCTTTGTAAGTGTATATCTTTGTATAGAATGAAAATCTCAACTGTTTTCCATGTAATGACTCAGGAGCCAAAACTGAATGCACAGAGAATGGAAGAAGAGTTTCGTCCAAACCAATTATGGTTTGTTTTGGTACTTGGGACAGTGATTACATACTTCAGACATATTATTCTCACAATTTGGAAGTTACCACCTTTTACCCTATTGTCCAGCCCCGGTAGCTATTAAGAAATTTTTAAACTGACCACCATTAATCTAACCTGAAATCCACATCTTAAAAGGTGTATAAGGAAACGTGCAACATTACTCACGTTTCAATTTAAACATGTTTTCATGTCAGGAAGGTCTTTTCACATTATCTTCCGATTTCTGTCTAAAGATAGATGATAATGTTAGGTATGTTTAATTTGTATTGTTTGTATATCTCTTTACTGACCTTAGTAGAAGATCAAGTCAATTGTCTTCAGCACCAGTGATATTTATTTTGTAATCAACATAACTTATATTTAATATTTCTTTATGATCATAGATTAAACATTCAGATTATTATTAATTATAAACATGTTTGCTTCAATTGGAGTTAAACATATAGCCTCGAGTCTGAATTTAGAATGTTCTAAACAAGAAATTTTCCATTAAGATGATAATATTTGCAGAAAAAGGTCATTGCGACCTATGGTCAAGTGAGGAGGTATATTAACTTGTTTACCTAAAGATTATTTATTCCTATCTTAACATTTAAAGCAAAATCAGTCTTATTGTCGTGTTCAGATTTTAATTGGCTGGATTTATTTATTCAAATTGTTATTCACTGGAAGTGCTCAATAATATTCTTGGACGAAAAAAATAATTTGGGATAATAGTAAATTCAATCAAGACATTTTGGATTATATTTTTGTGACACATCAAAATACTGTTGACACATTGAAACATTCCAGGCTAATATATTCAATACTGGAATTCATTGGAACTCCGCTGGAGTTCATTTGAAATTCTATGTATTTGGACTTGTGATAGAACTTTTAGAATTAATGGAATTTAAGTCAAAGTTCTTGCTGTAAATTCTTTTTAAATTTTCTCTTTTTATTCTAGGGAAAAAAATATCTACTAAATTTTGCAAAAGAAACTTGCTGGTATTTTTTAAATTTTTTTTAAAACTTCATTTATGATCTTAAACATGTAGCAGAAAATTTTGGATCCTTATCGACCGCTCCGGTGGCCTAGCAGTCAGAGCGTTCACTTCGGATGCGGAAGGTCTTGGGTTAGATCCCCGGCCTAGTCATACCAAAGACTTACAAAAATGGTACTAACAGTTGCCTCGCTTAGCGCTCAGCATATAAAGGTTAGAGTTAGGACTGGTCGGCCTGGTGTCAGGATAATGTGACTGGGTGAGACATCATGCAACTTATCTGCGGCATGATGCCCCAGTGCTAGACATCTCTATAAACTGTCACACTGCTCACAAAAAATAGTTAAAGCTACATTAAATAATCCAGATCACACACACACACACATACACACACACACACACACACACACACACACACATACACACACACACACACATACACACACACATCTTTGATATGAATTTCTCTAACATATTTCAGAAAACTTTTGTTTCTGAAATTTAAATTCACTTGTTTCGGAATTTTCTAACTGCCATGCATTTTAATTTCACATACTTGTGAAAACTATCAAGCTTTAATAAAGTCAGCTAAGTGAAGATCTTACCCAGGAAAGGTTAGTGGCATTGAAAAAGGATGAATTGCAGACCAGACAATATGATCTTTATGAGGAAAACGAGTCTTTAACGACTCAAAAATAAACAATATTCTTGTCCAAAATTTGGTACAATCCAAATTCTTGAATGAAAGTTATTTGGGTTTGATTAGGAAGGCTCTGTCTAGCTTTGCAATGACAGTAATACAAATTAAAGTTAATCACCAGACTGAAATAGAAATGAAAGTTAAACACCCGACGGAAATAGAGTTATGAACTAATAGAAATGAAAGTTAAACACCAAATGGAAACAGAGTTTTAAAAGCTTTGGCTATAGAAAGACGAAGGAGAGAGACAAATGATAGGGGAGAGATAAGTCCAATTAGAATTTAACTGATCAAAGCAGAGGAGATAAATTTAAGTTGAATTTGACTGATTATCGTAGAGGATGTGTAAGTGTAATAGAATTTGACTGATTGTGCAAGAGGAGAAATAATATGAGTAAAGTTTTTCTCACCTTGCTAGAGAGATAAGTATCAATAGAATTTTACTGATTATGCTATAGGAACGATAAGTGTAATTAGAATTTAACTTATTATGCTAGATGTGAGATAAGTGTAATTATAATTTAATTGATTATGCTAGGTGTGAGATAAGTGTAAGTAAAATTAGACTTATGCTAGGTGTGAGATAAGTGTAATTAGAATTTAACTGATTTCGCTAGATGTGGGATAAGTGTAAGTCAAATTTGACTATATGCTCGATGTAAGAAAAGTATAGGTTAAACTTAACTGATTATGCTAGATGACATATCAGTGTGATTAAAATTTAAATTATTATGCTGGAGGAGAGATAAATGTGATTAGAATTTAAATTATTATACTATAGGAGAGATAAGTGTGCTCAGAATTTAAATTATTATGTTAGAGGAGAGATAAGTGTGATTAGAATTTAAATTATTATGCTACAGGAGAGATAAGTGTGATTAGAAATAAAATTATTATGCTAGAGGAGAGATAAGTGTGATTAGAATTTAAATTATTATCCTAGAGAAGGGATAAGTGTGATTATAATATAGATTATTTTACTAGATTAAATATAAGTGTGATTAGAATTTAAATTATTAGCTAGAAAAGAGATAAGTGTAAGTCAGATTTAACTGATTGTGCTAGAGGATAGATAAGCATCAAAAAAGATTTAATTAATTGTACATTTTTGTATCAGATGGGTTTAATTAATTAACTAATTGTACGTTTTTGGATAATATGGATTTAATTAATTAATTGCACATTTTTGGATTATGTGGATTGTTCGTGTCAGTTTTGATAGAGTAATAATATAAGATATTATCGTGGTTGGTTGCCTCTAAAATTGTAAATTTAACATTATCATTCATAATTTTGCATGATAAATACCTTACCATGATCATTCAATCCATATAATTCCAATTTCCTCCTTTCTGTCATCAAATTAGTGGATTCCATCAACAAATTTGATTCTCACTAGAACGAAATTCTGTCATCAGCATCTTCACATGGCGCCAGTGTATACAAAACCACATTAGCCAGCCAAGATATGTCATCGTTTGTGTTAAACAAAGTGTATCAACAACACAGGATGACTTAGACTGTTCACAAAAACAGCGAAAGACTTGATGAATGTTACAGAAATTTGTTTTATTTACAAATATATTTCACATGTTTAGGCTTCTCTGTGCATTTTTATATACATTTAATTTCTCCAAAAAATATGTCCACCACGACTTAGGAACATAACATTGAAGAGGAGTGCATTGAAACACCCGGTGGAAGGAAAAATATCCCCCCAAAACCAAATTAAAAAACCTACAAAATCCCAAACAGAAACAAACAAAACAAATAAATATTTGTCAGATTTATGTTTGTCAAATTTTATGTTGATATTGGTGTTTTACGGCATAGCAACACACTTAAGTTATTGAATGCCAACGCAATTTGTACACCCTGAACCATTGCGTCTCTCCTTTGCTTGGCAAAAGATGTTGGTGTTGGAGTGCAGGACGGATTCGGTAATTGCAGAGTTTTAATTTCTAATCGAGGATTGTATCTGGGATTTTACATTCCAATCTAAAGTCAAGAGGGATCGGGTTTTCTTGCTATTAATATTATAATGGAATTCATACAAGCATTCCGTGACCTAAAGGACTCCTCTCTTCATATACAGTCCATGTGGTAACCATCTTTGTGACGGATGTGGTCCTTGGCTCCACACCTGGGGTCCTTGAAAGGGGGTCAAAGGTTAAATATGAAAAATGTTGTAATTAAAATGTAATTTTGAAATATTTACTACGCAAAAAATTAAAAGGCATCATAGAAAGAAGACATATTATCTATGTGACGAATTTTACTTTATATTCATTGGCTGGCAGCCAGGGCATGGCAAATTGGTTAAATAGTTGCTGGATGTGCAGTTCAGTGGGTGAGAGTTTGCAATGGAATTGCAGTTGCTATAGATTTTGTCATGCTTTTCCCCTTCTTCTTCTTATTATTAATAATACTGCTGCTGTTTCTGCCACTGCTTTTATTGATACTACTACTACTACTACTACTAATTATTATTATTATTATTATTATTATTATTATTATTATTATTATTATTATTATTATTATTATTATTATTATTATTATTATTATTATTATTATTATTATTATTATTATTATTATTATTATTATTATTATTATTATTATTATTATTATTATCATCACCATCATCATCATTATTATTATTATTATTATTATTATTATTATTATTATTATTATTATTATTACTATTATTATTATTGTTATTATTATTATTATTATTATTATTATTATTATTATTATTATTATTATTATTATTATTATTATTATTATTATTATTATTATTATTATTATTATTTTTTTTTTTTTAAAATTATTATTTCTTAAGACTGTGATATTATGCCAATCTTAATACTAAGTAAAAATAAAGGTCGTAGGGAATATATCATTCTAAAATTTCTTTTTTTGTTCTGTCACTTACAGATTTTCCATTGATGTACCGCTATTCATCAACAAAATCAGATCTTCTGCATTATTAAGTCACCAATTCTCCCCCACTGAGGACTCACCAATATAAAAAACAGATATAGTGCTGATAAAACTAATTATACAGGGTTAATTAGATTGATAAACCTAACATGATAATACAAGGCGTTAGAAGTAAATGTAAAATATGTATGTCCCTTTTTTCCATAAGTTTCCAAAAATCTGATGAAAGAATTCGCCAATATGTCTACGAGCGCATATCCATGGTAAATTTTTATTGCATTTATATACTTATCTGTTTGCCTTAAGATTATCATATGTGATTAAATCATATGAGTTAGGATCACATGGCTGAGGATCAACTGAAATAGGATCATGTGAGATAGGATCATATGAGATTGAATCATTTTATATAGGATCATACGAGACAAGATTATAAGCGGAATCGCTAAAGATGGGCTAATAGTTACAAATCTGAATCTGAAAAATACATTAGTTTAGCAGCGGGGGCATTTTTGATTTTGTTTAGGAGGATTTTGTCGATGTTTTAGCAAATTATTAGCTATATTAATCGGAAATGCGTGCCAAACTGAATTGGCTAATACAGGTATAAGACCACAATCATTGGGCTAGAAGTCCACGTTCTACCAAATGACCCGAGTAGTAGAGGAAAATGAGGGTTTTGGCCCCCCTCTCACACCTCCTCCCCCACCCCGCCAAACCCTCATTTTCCTATACTACTACTATGTATACAGATGTTTTGCAACCAGACAAAACAACAGGTGTTGGAATGCGATAAGCTCTGTCAACAGAAGTGACGAATTTGTTAGAACAGCGCATGCGTGAAATACGATTATTCTAAAGACGGTAAATAGGTTTTACCACAAATTGTTTATCAGATAACAGGATGAAAATTAAACTGTGCATTATAACGTTTCAGTTAACAAGGCGGAAATTAAACTAGCATTAGAATGAAAATGATATTATTTTAGTTATATTATATCTTAAGTTTAGATAAAATTTTATGTTACTCATATTTTTTGTGATACTTTTTTCATACTTGCTAACCCTCATTGGTAGAATATCTGTTAACATATTGTCAATAATACGAAGTTCACGTAATAAATCATCCATATTATATTTAACTCCTCGTAGGTAAGATCGGATCTGATCAAGTAGTTTCTTGTAAGTTTTAATTGATGTTAAACAACCGTGCTTCTTTATCAAAAGTCTTGGTTCTACTTTTTTACACGCCGCTGTAAGTGAAACACCAATAGCAGATATGATTAACAAAAAAGGATTTAATGATACCCCACTTGAAATTATACCAGAACTGGTCATTAACAAGGGTAGATATGATATTACTCGAAGGATCTTGTTATAGCATTTGTAACATTTTTTTACACACCAAAGTTTTTTTATGATAATATTTATAGTATTGTATTAGTGCGTCCACATCCTGTTCTGGAATATCTTTTGAAATGTGATTAAAATCAACTATACTTCTTTTCATTATAATATTTGTTTACATAATCCCTAGGCTTGGTTATGATAAACCAGCTACAAATTCCAAACACCACCGATAAGCACCTACAAAATTTTTATCAGTTGGTTCAAGTGTAAATTCCTCCTCAGAATTTTTGTTTAATATTACAGATAATATGCCAAATATGTCATCATCTGAATAACGCCATGAATATGTGGTAAATATTTTAAACTTTACACTACTAAACACTGACAATCTATACACACCGGTAACTTCTGCAATATATTTGATAGATTTGTTTTGTGATGTCCATCCACTATAACCGGATGCAACAGTATACACAATATTTTTAATCTGTTTGTGAGGAATTATAATCATATTCGTTTTCTCAACAATATTAGGAATTCCACTAATAATATCATTGAGTTTTGTGTTAATATTAGCGAGTGTAATGTTAACATTTGATGGATTTCCAAAAAATTCATCTCTAATTTTGTTTATGTTTCTGCGAAAACTTAAAAATGTATTCACGTGACTGGTAAAATCAGTTTTGAGCGCTGTGATTTCATTATTAATTGAAGCGTCCCAATCATTGACGTATTTTTTAGTGACAGCATCCCCATCCTCAGTTGGGTTTCCAAGATCTGTAATCTTGTTTTGTTTCATAACAATATCCCCACTTGGATTTCGTACAACTACATTTGGCAGTTTTACATCACTCGTTTTTAATCGTCCTTCTTTGTCCTGGAAAATGACGACTTCATCTGGTTCTACACTGGTAAGATTTAGTAAATTATTGATTTCATTTTTGAGCTGATCAAGAGTTGCATATTTGGATAAGTCACCTTGGTAACCTTATGTGGATAAATCTGATAGTGTTCCAAATTTTGTATAGTAGCTCATTATTTACTGTCCTAGATAAAATTATCAACACTAGTTTAATATTATATAAAATGGCAAAATCGTCGATATTAAACTTTGATACAGAGAGACTAGTGAAGCACAAACATAACAATGAACTTCCTGATTGTCATTATCTTACTGTTGGGCGAACAGGATCGGGGAAAACAAATTTGCTTATGAACTTGCTTCTTGGTGATAATTTTAACTACGACAGAGTTTATATTTACACAATCAATCCACAGCAAGATAAGTATGAGTTATTAAGCGAATATAATAACAAGCTTCGTGATGATCTTAAAGCTGGTGAAGATTTTTTTATAATTAGGCAGCCAGAAGATCTTATTCCAGTTAATCAACTTGATGCAGATGAACATAAGATAGTAGTTTTTGACGATATTCCTCAAAATAATATGGAGATGAATAAAATAAGATCATATTTCTCACTGTCACGTAACAAACAGTGTAATTCTGTTTATCTCGCTCAAGGATTTTATAATGTTGACAGGTTTATTAGGCGAAATACGGGTTGTTTTATTTTATTTCCAGGACTGGATAATGTTGACGTTAGAAATATTGCAAGCGAGCAATGCGGTGGCGTGACAAAAGATAAGTTTATTGAATTTTACCGTAATGCTACAAAAGATAAATTTAACTTTTTCTTGTTTGATAAACTTACAAATGATCCAACTAAAATGTTTCGCTGTTGTATTAACAGTTACTTACAGTAAAGTGTTCCAATTTTATAAAATTTATAATTATAATAATGGACAAACGAGCAAGATACAGACAACACATAGAAGATCTAAAAAAAACTTGCTCAATCTCAGACATCGCTTAAGCAAAAAGTACAACAAGCACGACTTGGGCAAGTAACCGCTACAGAAGCAACAGCTACAATTTTCAAGCCGGTTACTGAAGCACTATTAGGTAAACAACCTGAAACAAAACCACTGTCAGAAGAAGAACTTAAACAACTGCAGGAAAAAGGCTTGGTTGGAATTGTTAAAGAACAACAGGAAGCAGCTGCTGCAAAACTTGTTACTAGATCTGATGAAGAACAAAGAAAACTAATTGAGGCATTTACAGCAAATATAGCTGATCCTGCGGCTAGACAAGCTGAAACAGATCGATTGATAAACAATCCGCTGGAACTTGAGCGAAGATTAGCAGAGTTAATAACGCAAGGAATAACAAATATTATAAAAAATTTATCAGGAGATACAAAAGATATCAAAGAGGAGCAACAAAGAGTTGGTGAGCTTACTGTAAAGTTTATGGAAGTTGGAGATCAAAGACTTCATTTTATAGAAAGAGCAAGTGACGTGATAAAAGATAGTGAATATGATGATTTTTTAAAGAAAGAAAATGTAAGAGATATTAATAATATAAACAAGTGGACTGATGCAGAATATGAATAATTACTCGATAGATTAAATGTAATATTTAAAGAAGGAGCTGCTGCTAAAGATGAATTAAACACGGTTACAGAAATTGATGATATGATTCCACTTTATGAAAGAATGAGAAACCGTGTCATTGCTCTCACGTTTAAAAAAACAGCAGAAAATAGTAGAGCAAAACCTTTTGGTAGTGGGTGGAGTTTTAGAAGGAAACTTTTTACTTTTGATAAATCTCGTATACAAAAAAGTAGAGTAAGAACAGGAACTGGTGTAAAAGTATTTACTTCAACTACTGAAATGATAGGTAGATGGTGTTATTGCTTCCATGTTTTTTCAAACAGCAGAAAAAAGTAGAGCAAAACCTTTTGGTAAAGGGTGGAGTTTTAAAAGGAAATTTGATACACTCGATAAAACTCGTGTAGAGAAAAGTAGAGAAGTAAGAACAGGAACTGGTGTAAAGTTATTTACATCAACTACTGAAATGATAGGTAGATTAATGTTATTAATATCATCAAAGGAAGCTGGGAATGTTAGTGTTGAACTTGATAATGAAATCATTGACATACTTGATCATCTAGGATCGAGTGAATTATTAACATCTGACGAATATGAAACTTTACACCGCGACTTAATCGCGGCGACTTAATTTTGTAAAATGATAGAATATTAAAGGAATGCAAACAACATTATTACTAAACTCTAGTGCGTCTGCGATAGATAGCGCAAATTTTTCAGTAAATTATATTCCACCTATCCAACTAGATCCTACAAAACAATATGAAATTGGATTAATTTCTTGTACTTGCTGGAATGCTATACCTAACGTGAAAAATGATGTTAACGATGAAATGTATTTTACTATGATTACAACATCTCCAATATCTACAACAAAAAAAAATAAAAATTCCGCAAGGAGCTTATAATATTACTGATCTAAACAAGACAATCAAAGAGCTCATCACAAAAGCTGACGGTGTGGCTGATAATTTTGAATTGGCAGCAAATTATAACACATTGCGAACTAGGATAACTTTGAAAAATATAGTAATCAGTCTTGAACCAAGAGAAAGAAGTATTGCACAACTGTTAGGATTTACTGAAAAAACTTACACTGCACTTGATCAGCCTATTACATATGACAGTGAACAGCCAGTAAATATAACAGAAGTAAATGCAATACTAGTAAATTGCTCTATTGCTTTTGGCTCTTATACATCAAAAGGCAGCAAAGGTCAAACGATTTACAGTTTCTCACCAGAAGTTCCGCCAGGTTCTCTCATGCAAATAACTCCACGAGATATTATCTATTATCCTTTAAACGTTGAAGATCAAATATCAAGTATAATAATGCAGTTGACAGATCAATCAGGAAAACAGTTGCATGTTAATAATGAAGTTGTAACTTATTATTTACATCTACGCGAGCAAAAGTAAAAATTATGCAACATCAAATATAATGATACAAAGAAAAAAGTTTATCGAAGAAAAATAGTAGGAGGATTTTTTGGAAATATATTCACTAAAGTTTTTGAAAATATTCCGGGTATAGCACGTAAAGTTGCACCAACTGCTATTGACGCTGGTAAAGCTTTTTCAACTGGGGCTGCATCTGCCGCTGGGACTGAGGTGGGACAAAAAATAGCTGATAAAATAAAAGGTGATCCACCGACTGCATCTGAAATAAAACAAGCTATCTCAGAAATCGCTCCAACAAAAGAAACTCAAAAAGCTATGATAACAACAACAAAAAAATTATTATGACCAAAGGGTGAGCAGATCATACAAAAATTAATATCTAAAGTAACAGTGCCGCAATAAATTTTTTTATAATCTAATAAAATAAAATGTCTGTTAAAAATTATCTCGACTTAACAGAAACTTATGACATCGACAACGATGTGACAGAATTCGAGTTTGTTGAGTATCTTGATGAGAATTCTAACGAACCAAATGAAGCTGGTATTAGAACCTTTAACACCAGAGACGAAGATGTATTTCTACTGCCACATAAGGCTATGTTAGAAGTTCGTGGTCAGATTATTACAGTAGCCAATTCACCTGCTGCAATTGCAGTTGGAGCAGAAGTAGCTCTTATAAATAACGGCTGGTGTTTATTCAAAAGTGCTAGATATCAACTGGCCAATCAAACTATAGAAGATATTTCAAGTCATCTACAAGTTGCAAAAACAATTTTAAATATTATTTCGTTTTCCGACGATTACTCAAGATCAACTGCAACTAACATGATGTGGTTTAAAGATACTGGACGGGGTATAGCTGAATCAACCGAATTCCTAAAGAGAGGCGCTATAGTACATGGAGCAGATGCTGATGCAAATGCTGTAATTGTGAGAAATTTTCTCATTGCTAATGCAAACGCGCTAGCTATTGTCGCACCAGGTGCAGCTGCTAATGCAGACGCTACAAGAGTTTCTCTTACTACAGCTTTTAATAATCTAAATATAACACCACCAGCTGCAGATGCAAACGGTACTGCGATGTTAAATTTGCTTCTTAACACACTTGACGTGAGAAATCCACGCTATAACGATGGTTTTGCTAGGCGAAGAAAACTTGCAGAAGGATCACGTCAAATTACAAGTATGATTTTCGGCTTTTGTCGCGATCACGATAAAGTATTCCGTGGAGTAAAACATACTCTTATTTTAGATCGAGCAGACCAAATCGATTGCTTGTTTAGATCTGGAGGGGTTGATGTACAGTTTATTATAAACAAACTTGCTTTATGGATGCCACGTATAACACCATCAATCACTAAAATGTCAGAACTAAATAGTACGCTTGATAAACATACAAACAGAATTTATTTTAAGTAGCATAAGATATATCAGACAGCGGTTCCAAATACTACTGACTACATATGGAGGGTCACAACAACATCAAGCGAACAACTGCCGAGAAATATCTTTGTCGTATTTCAACAGCAAGCCCGACGAGGTAACCAACAACAAAATAATGCAATATTTGATCACTCTGATGTCAGACGAATATACGCTAGATTAAATTCAAAGCAATATCCAGAACGAGCTATCGAGTGCAATTTTGCTGATGACGTTAATAAAAATATTTCTCGACCGTACATGTACCTGCTTGACGCAATACAAAAATATCAAGATGTTGAAGATGGAACTCAAATATCAGCAGAGGAATTTCGTACGCTTTATCCTATATTTCATTTTGATGTTAGTAAACATAGCGAGCGAGCTGTAGACAGCACAGCGGATATTGAAATTACCTGGACACTTGGGGCGGTTCCAATAGCACCGTTGTACGTATACGCATTAGTGATTAGTGATAGATTTATCACGGTAGATTCTATTGGAGGTAAAATGACAGTTCAAGTTTAATCTATAATTGTTATATAAAATGGCAAGGTATATTGTAAAAGAAGTATATTTAACCGATGGCCAAGTTAAAAAATTAGTAGCTGCTATTGCAAAGCGAGAACAGGTATTATTAAAAATCAATCCTAATATTTCTGATGGTGTTTTAACAAAATTAATGCTAACAAAAAATCAAGTAAAAAAGTGTGATCGTAAAAAAACTTTTGTTTTAAATTTGAGTGCTGCACAAATGACAGCGATGGCAAACGACATTGTCGTTAAAGGTGGTTTTCTTGGTCCAGCATTATCAGTATTAACTAGTACAATAACACTTAAAATTTTACCAGTCTTAGGCACATTAGGACTAGCAGCAGCGTCTGGAGCAATATCTGGCGCAACGAAGAAAGCAGTCGCAGGTAATGGTATCATTCGTGGAAGTGGAATAAAAAAATTGTAAATTTTGTGTAAATGATATATTATAATGCCACAAAAGAAAAAGAAATCGCCAACAACAAAAAAAAAGAGAAAACAATAAAAACAAAATCGCCAACACCAAAATGCAAATGCATATGCAATCTACCAAAACAAGGAGGAATTATTCCAATCGCACCACTTTTTGCGGGACTAGCGGGAAGTCTGCTGCCAAATCTTTTAGGAATCGGACGTCGTCTAACAATACCGGGAACTCGACCACCCCGTTGAGTAATTTTGATATCATTGATAAGTTAAAAGCGGTTCCTGGATTTCACGGAGCTTATTCCAAGGATGAACTCGCAGCAATAAAATCACCATCAGCTGTAAGTTCGTGTGTTATTAATATACAAGATTTTAATGACGGATCGGGCACGTATTGGGTAGCAGTTTATAATAATAATTATTTTGACTCGTTTGGACTTCCTCCAAGCGATGTAATAAAAAAGTATATGAATAAAAAATTTAAAACGATATATTATTCGTCAAATCAACTCCAACCTGTTGGAACGTCTGCTTGCGGATATTATTGTATTATGTTTATCCAACTGATGAGCAGAAACCTTAATTTTTTAAAATTTATTTTACAGTTTGACAAGCATCCTTCTCACGCTGATTATGAGATCGCAATAAATTTTATCTAAACTTAAAAATATAATAATGTCAACATACTGTCTCAAGTGTAGAACTAAAACAGAAAATATTAATGAAACAACAGAAAAAACAAAAAACAACAGGATAATATTAAAAAGTTTTTGTGCAGTCTGCGGAAAAAGAAAAAATATGTTTTTAAAGAAAGTGTCCCCAGCGACAGTATCCTCAGAGATGTCGCTAGGATCTGGTTATCCTGATATTATTTTAGTCGACGACTAAAAATATAGAATGATATGCAACTGTGATTCTGACAGAGATTTGTGTCTTGAGCAAAATAAAATTGTCGCATACTGTCAATGTTGTAACAACAGAGAAATAATAGGGTCAGGTATAGATATACATAAAATTATTGGAAAATTACCAAAACCAAAAGGCGGTTGGACATTGCCAGGTCATCGGTATACAGGACCTTACAATCCGCTAGATCAACAACTAGATGAAAACGACAATCCATTGCCAGGTCAAGAGCCTTATAATCAAGTGGATGCAATAGCGATGCGTTATGATATCTGTTATCGTGATCATGAAAACTCGAAAGCAGATTGTGATAAAGTAATGTTAGACGAATTACGTGATATGGAGCCAACAAATCTACGAGAACGTTTTGATAGAAGATTTGTTCAGGGAATGATAGGAGCAAAATATAAACTCGGGCTCGGGTAAAAAGTAAACGATGATCTTGCACTCGAGCTGCACAGACCTAAAAAAAAAATTTCCACGATGTAAAGTTGTCGCTAATGGTGTAGATGATATCTGGGCAATAGATTTGGTGGATGTATCTAATCTAGCTCAGTTTAACGTTGGCGCTGATGTTGCTCCAAATAGGTATTTGTTTAATGTTATAGATGTTTTTAGCAAATACGCTTTCAGTGTACCTGTTTCGGATAAGAAAAGGGACTTCAATGACTGATGCGCTAAAACAAATAATAACGAGTACAGTAAGAAAACCAAACAAAATCTGGACTGATCACGGATCCGAGTTGTTTAGCAAAAAGTTTGAACAGTTTCTAGAACAAAATAATATAAAAAGGTATGTTACAGGAACCGAAGGTAAAAGCGTTGTTGTTGAGAGATTTAATCGCACGCTAAACGAGAAATTACACAAACATATGACAGCTAAAAACTCCAACAGGTACATCGATGACCTTTCTCAAATCGTAGGTGAATATAATAACACGAAACATCGAACCATCAAAATGACACCTAAAAAAGCTAGCAAATGAAAACATGTACTGCAGACATAAATTTAAGGTTGGTGATAAAGTTAAAATTTCTTTGACAAAAAAGGTATTTGCAAAAGGATTTACTCCAAACTGGAGCGAAGAAGTATTTGTAGTTGATAAGGTACTTTTCACAATACCTGTAACTTACGTTTTAAAAGATCTGGCAGGGGAACCGATCGTAGGTAGTTTTTATGAACAAGAACTACAGAAAACTGAGCAGGATGTTTTTGTTACCCAGAAAGTGATTAGAATAAAGGAAATAAAAGTTTAGTCAAATGGCGTGGGTATAGCGATAAATTTAACAGTTGGATCCCAACTAAGCAGATTATGATATAATGTTATTATAAATTTTCTCATACTTTTGTTTGACAGATTTACATTTTACTGGTTTACATAACGATATTAGATACTGCTTACGATCGTCAGAGATCGTCATTAGATTAAAAATCTTGACAAATATGAAATCGAATTTGATATTTTTCTGTCGGCCTGGAATTCTGATGTTTAAGAAAGGTTTGATTAGCTGCCAAAAGAGTTGTTGTTCGGCAACGGTAAAATTAAATTTCATTATTTTCTTTGCAATGTGATACTTGACATTATATCGTTTAGTTGTTGATCTGCTGTAATTTGATCTGTCAGCAACAGTGACTATTTCACCATCATCATCAGATTCGCTGTTATGTAAAATATCATCTTCATTATAACCAATAGATATGTCTATGAAATCTTTAGAAAATGTAATACTATGCGTGACCTTATCGCTGACGACCTTATCGCTGGCATCTTCTTTGTATAATTCAGCGAGTCGTTTCATCAAGTCCATTATTATAATATATTTTTATCTAATTTATTATTATAAGATGACTGATGAGATAAAATATCACCAAAAAGTTAATATAGTAAATTACAACGAACTAGCCGAAGCGGTAAGAAAATGTTTGTTGGGTTATAGTGTTGACGTTATTGTAATGCAAGGTGATTCTCATAAAATATTGCTAACAGAAGCAGAAAAAAATAAAATTAATGAAAGTGCAGTAACGACGCTAAAATTTAATCACGATGATATCATAGCATTTGCTCATCATTGCTTGACTAAAACTGAATTACAAAATATTATTGATCATCATATCTAAAACGAATCCTAGCATCGTATTCGCTTGAAAAAGTTGATTTCATTACTCCATCAGCTACAAATTTTACGACTGCGGGATTTATCTTAGAATATTTCGCCGCAGCTGAAATCGATTTGAATTTAATCTCCTCATCCGTTTCGAGGTTTTTTGAAATAACAGGTTTTGCTGAACATCTAAAATTAATACCACCACCTCGTCCTTTTCTTACATTTTCCTGTTGGGTAACTAGTTCTAGATTTTCCAATCGATTGTCAGTCTTTACGTTATTGATGTGATTAATAACAAGACCATTGGGTATAGATCCGTTGAACACCTCGTAAATAAAACGATGACCATAATAATGAACTTGATTTGGCGATGTTCCTCTAACATTTACCCTGATATATCCCATATTACTCATAGTACCAAGAACTTTTTTAGTTTTTCTGTTTCTAATAATACCGCGATCGTTAGCCTCGTATAAATCAAAGACAGGATGTGGCTGAAACTCATCTTGTAAGGATAAGTTTTCAATGTTGTCATCAGTGACTTTATCGTTCACATGATATACACGCTGTCCCTCTGGAATATCATCGCAAAACAACGTGTAAATAAAATCTTTTCTAAACATTGCAATCATCTCGGCATTATCTCCCTTTACACTAATCGTATAACCCGCTGACGTTAATTTGCCAACAGATATTCTAGTTTTGATGTTAATAACTGAACCTAATGTATTTCCAGCGTATAAGTTGTATTTTGGGTGAACATGATAAATCTCTTGCTCACGTGCGCTTGTCAGATTTACTGTCATTATATTATAGGTGATATTTTTTATCTTTAATTGATTTTTAGCGCATGCACAGTGTGAGATAAAGTTATACTTTGGATGAATTTGATATGCTTCTTGCTCGTATGTGTTTGTTAGATTTGCTGTCATTATATTATAGGAGATTTTTTTATCTTTAATTGATTTTTAGCGCATGCGCAGTGTGAGGAAATTATTAATTAGATATTACATTATAATATAATAATGTTAAAATTGCGTGATATAGCTAAGAGAATCCTTATGGAGAACCTGATAAAATAGCGACTGCTTTTGCAGGTTTTGATAATAGTTATCAGTTTGATAATCAAATTGTTTTAGTAAATTTTAATGCAGCAAATCTTTACCACCTACTACAGACAACTGTAAAACGTGAGCTCGAAAAACATAAAAGTATCAGATTATTTGTGCAATATCATGTTATATTTTCAAAGTTAGTTATAACGGAAGAATTAACTAACAAGGAAATTGCAGAACCTTATATGAACGCAAAATCAAGACGTGTTTTGCTTGGGACTGATCTGTTATCACTATCTGATGAAATACACCAAGAAATCTGGAAACAAATAGAGGAATTCACTCAATTAGGTTCGGGTTGGAAGTTTGAAATGATCAAAGAAATATTGTTTCACACGATGAAATATAACGCATTACGAGGTAGTTCATACATCGACCTGCCACCAAAAATAAAAAGTAAAAGATGTTGTATAAACATCAAAAACGTAGATAACAAGTGTTTCCAATGGGCTGTTCTTTCCGCACTATTTTCAGCAGAAAAACACTCTGATCGCGTTGAAAAATATATCAGTCACGTGTCTAGATTAAATTTTAAAGATATTAACTTTCCTGTGGCAGAAAATCAAATACAAAATTTGAAAAGCAAAATAATGTTTCAATTAACGTTTTCGGACTAGATGAAAAAGAGGATGTATACCCGAGATATATTTCAGAAAAAGCTTCACAATCGACTATAAATTTACTGTTTTACAAAAATCATTACGTTTGGATTAAAAACTTTAACGGACTAGTTGGTAAACAGTACAATAAAAATAGGAACAAAGAGTTCTTTTGTTACCGCTGCTTGCATGGTTGTGCTAACAATGAAACATTACAAAAACATTTGCAGTACTGTAATGATGTGCAGAAAATAACAATGCCATCTAAAAAAGATAGTGTGTTACAGTTTGTCCATCATAATCACAAACTAAAAATTCCTTTCGTTATATACGCTGATTTTGAGTGTTTACTTCAACCTGTACTTGGCGTAGAAAATAATCCTAATCAATCGAGTACAAGAAAAGTTCAAAATCATGTTCCGTGTGGAGTAGCGTATAAGGTAGTTTGTTGTACTGATTCTAGATTATCTAAACCAATTAAATTATATCGTGGTAAAAATCCAGCTATCTACCTTCTCAAGCAGTTGATTAATGAAGTTGATAATATTACTTATCGTTTGAAAAAAGTAACGCCAATGTTAAAATTAACACCTCAACAAGAATCCGATCATGAGCAAGCAGAAATTTGTCATATTTGTGAAAAAGCTTTTGATACTGACAAAAAAGTACATGACCATTGTCATTTGACTGGACAGTATCGTGGAGCGGCTCATAATCAGTGTAATTTAAAATGTCATGCTCCAGATTTTATTCCGGTTATTCTTCACAATTTTCGAGGATATGATAGCCATATTATAGTAGAAGCTTTTGGTGATCCTGATATAAAATCTCGTCTAAAACTCGATAACGTCATCAAATGCATCCCAAATAATTTTGAAAAGTACATGTCAGTTACGCTAGGTAAATTGCGTTTTATTGACAGCCTGCAGTTTATGGCAGCCTCGTTAGATGAGCTAGTAAAAGGTTGTAGTAAATTTGATAACCTAAGAGACTGTTTTGGAGACAAATTTAATCTACTAGCTAAAAGAGGAGTTTTTCCACACGAATACCTCGACGACTGGAGTAAATTTGATGAAACATCTTTACCTGGCAAAGATAAATTTTACTCACAACTTGAAAATGAAAATATAACTGATGATGAGTACAGGTATGCACAAGATAACTGGAAAGAGTTTGATTGTGAGACTTTTGGTGATTATCATGATTTGTATTTGAAAACTGACGTGTTATTATTAGCAGATGTTTTTGAAAGTTTTCGAGAAGTGAGTTATAATAATTACGGACTAGATCCTTGCTGGTATTATTCTACCCCTGGACTGTCATGGGATGCTCTGCTAAAGTTTAGTAAGGTAAGGTTGGAATTACTGACTGATGTTGATATGTTCAATTTTATTGAAAAAGGTATCCGAGGCGGTATTAGCGTGATAACAAAAAAGTATGATGAAGCAAACAACAAATATTTGAAACAGTATAACCCTGACCTTCCTTCGAAGTATATAGTTTATCTAGATTGTAATAACTTGTACGGGTATTCGATGGCAGAAACAATGCATCTTGATGGATTTCATTGGATCACGGCTGATCGATTTCTATCGGAGACAGAAAAAAAGATACCCGACGATGTTTCCTATTTCATTGAAGTTGATCTTGATTATCCAAATTCGCTACACAAATTACATAACGATTACCCTTTCTGTGCGGAATCGATGGTCATAGATTATAGTTTGTTATCAAAAGAACAACAAGCGTTAGCATCACCAAGGCAACATTCCATGGTCAAGAAACTAGTACCAAATTTACTTGATAAGAAAAATTACGTTTTGCATTACAAAGTTTTAAAACAAGCAGTCGATGCTGGTCTTGTGTTGAGAAAAGTTCATCGTGTACTAAAATTTAATCAGTCGCAGTGGATGAGAGGTTATATTAACTCAAACACTTCAAGAAGGGCTGCAGCGAAAACAGAGTTTGAAAAAAACTTCTTTAAACTGATGAACAATTCCGTTTTTGGTAAGACGATGGAGAATATTAGGAAACGTGTAAATATTGAAATAGTTAATGATGTCAATCGCAGAAACAAACTTGTGTCAGACGATGATTTTTGAGCATGAAAATATTTAATGAAAATCTTGTTGCGATACAAAGAAGAAAAGTAAATCAAAAACTAAACAAGCCGATCTATGTTGGAGCTGCAGTGTTAGATTTATCAAAGCAACTGATGTACGATTTTCATTACACTTTTGTTAAAAATCAGTGGCCGGCTAGTAGATTATTGTTTACTGATACTGATTCGCTCGTATATGAAATCGAATGTGAGGACATCTATCAGGACATGTACAATAATCGACATCTGTTTGATCTTTCCGATTATCCACGTGACAGTAAATTTCATGACGAGACAAATAAAAAGGTTATTGGTAAGTTTAAAGATGAAATGAACTCAAGCGCTATCAAATACTTTATCGGATTACGTAGTAAAATGTATGCCGTATTATTGGACAATAATAAAATAACGAAAAAAGCAAAAGGTCTGCCTCGTGATTTTGTTAAAATGTTTATGAAATTTGATGACTACAGGTATGCGCTTGATGGCGGTGTTAGTTTTATGAGAGCTATGGCAATTCGAACTAATCATCATAAACTCGAAACAGATGTCATTATCAAACGTGGATTGTATAATTTTGATGACAAACGCTATTGTAAAAGTGGAGTAGATACATTTGCCCTTGGGTATTTTCATTGTGACTAAAATTTTATCTAAACTTATAAAATAATGTTTGAAAATTTGACAATGACAGATAGCTACAATAGTAACATCAAATATCTAACGATGGTCGGTAGACAATTGACAGTTGAATTTAATAATGAAACATCAGGTATATGTTTTAATGGAACACGTGACAAGTTAAAACTTTCGCTCATCAGGTCTGATAACAGCGTGTATTTTAATTATCTGGAACAATTGTATCAAAAATTGCTAGCGGAATTTAAAAACTTCCACAGCCCCATTAGCCAACAAAACTATACTAAACTCACAATTGATCTCGATCGGTCAAAGGTATATTTTATCAACAAAAAATATCCTCTGAACAAACCAGAAATGAAAGATTTGTTTGAGTCCCATCGCTGTGTGAGCGGTAAAGTAAAATTTAGTATCTATAGTCGTGATAGTGAAGTATTTTTAATATCAACAGTTGAAACATTAATCATTGGTAATGAGATATAAAATAATATCATTTTCATTCTAATGCTAGTTTAATTTCCGCCTTGTTAACTGAAACGTTCTAATGCACAGTTTAATTTTCATCCTGTTATCTGATAAAAAATTTGTGGTAAAACCTATTTGCCGTCTTTAGAATAATCATATTCCACACATACGCTGTTCTAACAAATTCGTCACTTCTGTTGACAGAGCTTATCGCATTTCAACACCTGTTGTTTTGTCTGGTTACAAAATATCTGTCTACATAGTAGTATAGGGAAATGAGGGGTTTGGCGGGGGTGGGGTAGGAGGTGTGGGAGGGGTGGTGGGCCAAATTTCTCATTTTCCTCTACTACTACCCGTCCCGTTTGTTTGTACCCATACCGTTTTTAAAAACGAAAAGGATATAAAAATGCACAAATATAAGTGTTACTCCAATGAATGATATTAAGACTTTACAAAATAGAAAGAAGTCCTTAAATAGTTTATAAAGTCTAAGTCATGCAGGGCGGATTCAATTTAAATTCCAGTAATAGAAGAATGTCAAGTATACACCAGAAACGTTAACGTCCAATCGTATATTATATGGTGGTTGAAAGGAATGCAAATTTTATTGTTGTAAAAGCTTTTGACAAACTGGGTTTAGAACAGCCAGTTTTTACTCAGAACAACGGTCGACAAAATATTTCCACATCAAAGACAGTAAACAAAATTCTGAATCTGTGAGTCCATATTGGACCAGTTCTCAGAAATATAGAAAGTGCAACATGCAGGTGGGTATGTATGTATGTATGTATGTATGTATGTATGTATGTATGTATGTATGTATGTATGTATGTATTTATGTATGTATGTATGTATGTATGTATGTATGTATGTATGTATGTATGTATGTATGTATGTATGTATGTATGTATGTATGTATGTATGTATGTATGTATGTATGTATGTATGTATGTATGTATGTATGTATGTATGTATGTATGTATGCATGCATGCATGCATGCATGCATGCATGCATGCATGCATGCATGCATGCATGCATGCATGTATGTATGTATGTATGTATGTATGTATGTATGTATGTATGTATGTATGTATGTATGTATTTATGTATGTATGTATGTATGTATGTATGTATGTATGTATGTATGTATGTATGTATGGATGGATGGATGGATGGATGGATGGATGGATGGATGGATGGATGTATGTATGTATGTATGTATGTATGTATGTATGTATGTATGTATGTATGTATGTATGCATGTATGTATGTATGTATGTATGTATGTATGTATGTATGTATGTATGTATGTATGGATGGATGGATGGATGGATGGATGGATGGATGGATGGATGGATGGATGTATGTATGTATGTATGTATGTATGTATGTATGTATGTATGTATGTATGTATGTATGTACGTATGTATGTATGTATGTATGTATGTATGTATGTATGTATGTATGTATGTATGTATGTATGTATGCATGCATGCATGCATGCTTGTACGTACATACGTACGTATGTATGCAGTGTTCAACGACACCATTGCACAGGAAGGCTATATGGTACCAATAAAATGTTGATATTCCAAAAATTTAAAAATCAGCTTCACAAAATTTAGTAAAATATAAACTGTTAAATTAATGTATCACTAAGATAAAATCGAAAACTAAACATGTAAAAATTTGCTTAAATGTATATAAACCAACTGAAAAAGATAATACATATAAAATCTTTAAAATTTGATTACAAATTCGTGTGTAAGTCACATTGCAAGATTTTTTTGGGTTGCACGTTCTAGAACAGCTTTTTCAGGCATTTATTTTCGCTTTGTCTAAATGGGGATGACTTCATAAACCAAAAAGTTGAATGAAGCTTGATTTCTGAGTTTACAAGGTTTTGTATTTGGGTCTAAGCAAAATATAATATTGCCGTTTGGCAGCATAATGAAGTGCTGTTTTCATTTGTCCGAGATGAAATTATGGTTCATTTGTCTTAGCATAGACGCTTTCTGATAAAAGAGGTTCTCAGTCCGCTCACACAGTCTAAGTTTCTGATTTTGCGTTGGACCAAGCATGTGAAGGCAAGACAAGCCAGTGTCGAGTCTAATTCATAATAATAACCTATACAGCCGGAGCAAGAGTTTTCGATCAACTTCCCAATTTGTGGTTCCCATGAAATCCAGGGACTCTATATTTATCCACGAGACATCTAATATTGGAAAGAAAAATAGTTTATAGTTGAAAAAAAGGCTTAAAAACTAATTTGCTTTGGGTCAAGTTGAATACAATGATGTAATGAGAAATGTACAGATTGCTTTTATTACAACAATTTGACCCAGTCTGTTTCTCTCCAATTTTAACTTTGTTTACACTCATATGTAGCTGACATTCTTTAATCTATGCCCAATCAAAATATCATCAACAATTAATGAGCAGTCAGTTCCTGGATGAAGACATTTCTGCTAAATTTGATGCTGACCAGGCTGACTGACCATACGTTGCCCTTGGGTACACATATCTAGCCGTAACGTTATGAAAGGGTGCTACCTACTTTAAGTCGGAAGTTTCGAGCTTCCCAAAAAATGGAAGCAGGCATCTCTTAGACCTAGGTTGAATTGGTGATTCATTATACCGTACTTCGAGGTGGTATCATCAGCTTTCTTCAAAAGAACGGCAACTATATGTTCATTCTATATGTGATGTGTAGAATTTTGAAAACTCTTAGAAGCATTGGTTAAAGGAATTGTATCAAGGTCAACTTAATTAAAGTAGAAAGGGCTAGAGATAGATGATTATTTTCATTTCATCTCTGAACGTCAAAAGGGAATTCGTTCCAATTGACGTAACTTGACCGAGTCATATGCTATGGTACAAGAAAAAAATTATACGGAACAGATTTAGGAAAAAGTCTATTCCGATTGGTTAATATGGATGTAGGTGTGTAACTCTGTAAGAAATTAAAGGTTTTACTTTAGGAAAATTCTTCAGTCTTCAATATTTCGTAAGGAAATTTAGATGAATTCCGAATTCGTAGCAAGTACGTTTTCGTTATTGAGTAAGGGGCCAGATAGTTGTCTCAGTTAGGAGACGAACTATCCTTGAGGTTTGAGGAAACTTAAAGGAAACGGCGAAAGGTACGCAATCTTAGTTTCCCGATTTAAATATGTTATTTTATTTGTTGATCTATTTGCAAATGTATTCATGACATTATGTATGTATGTATGATTTCATTTTGCAGGGTTGTGAAATGTAGTGAAATGCTAGTCATGACATATTATTCTTTGATTTTCTAATTATCAATTCATTTGGAGAATTGACAAGATTGGATGTAATTAAAATTTCATTAGAAGAGTTGACAAGGTTGCATGTAATTAAATGATCATTAAAAAAATTGACAAGATTTCATGTAATTGAATCTTTAATACATAGGAGTGATTAGAAATTTTCATGAATTAAGCTTAAGGAATGATGGGTAATGTTTCATAGTTTTATGGATTAACTCTGTCTGGAATGAGTATGACATAATATTAAATGTGTATCCATATACCAGTTTGTAATATTTAATTGATCACTTAAGTGTATATCTATATGTTAGTTGTAATATTTAATTGGTTGAGTAAACTATTTTGGAATAGTTAGATCTGAGGGTCTAAGCCATATGTAACGTAACACTGCTAGATTGGTAGAGTAAGAAGTCAACGGGGGTTACATACGGATTCATACGGGAGCCGAGTAGAATTTAATTGACCATCCCTAGCTTGACCCGAATTAAGGTCAGGACAAGCATTGACCGTCTATGTAAACATAGGAGTTAGGGAGCAATGAGTTACTGCGGCAGAATTTATGCCTTTTGTTTTCTGAGCCGAATTAATATATATATATATATATATATATATATATATATATATATATATATATATATATATATATATATATATATATATATACTTGGGAATGTGACCTATTGTCTATTGCGAGACATTTTATTTATTGAAGGAAACAGCTTTCCTGGATTCACCTGAGAAATCACTGAACCAATCACAGGACCAGAGCAAATTCCAAGCCGAATTCTAAGTCTAGAGATGATTGTCAAATCAAAGTTCGACTGACAAGAGTCCAAACC
This sequence comes from Potamilus streckersoni, assembly GCA_016746295.1. Taxonomy (NCBI): domain Eukaryota; kingdom Metazoa; phylum Mollusca; class Bivalvia; order Unionida; family Unionidae; genus Potamilus; species Potamilus streckersoni. Next base: position 3,095,989 of record JAEAOA010002045.1, on the reverse strand, counting down.
AAACAACTAGACAAAGATCGGTAGAGCAGGGACGAACGGAAGTCTTGATGTCCGCATAAAATAGGTGATTAAGGCTCTCGTCGTTGCATTCAAAGGTCACATCTCGTTGGCAATGAAGATAGAATATTAACGTTGAAAGTAATTGTAGCCTTTAAAGTAATTTGTACTGTCTTTTTATTTGAGTTTATGTTAGTACAATTTTCCTTCTTTTGTAACAAAGTAATTGATTTCTTTTCATTTTAAATTATGTTGATAAACTGATTAAAGTTTATATTTGTTCATTGAAAAGGGTCTCGTTGTGTTTATTTCTTCAATATACTTGTTCAGTGATCTGCATTCTTCTTTCTATCTATCCACACTGGGTAAATTACACCGCGGAAGTAATTTCCCAGCAACAAACCGTAGGGAAAGGTTGATGTGTGTTTTGAACGCCGCCAATTTATCTCAATATACAAATCCATGTCTAATAAATATTTCAAGATAGCTATGATGGTCTCTTATACTTGTATGGCGTCCGAATCCACACTGAACGTCAGATGGCATCTATTATTCATCAACCCTTTTCATACGTTTGTAAATGCAATTTGTTAATGCTACGTGACTAAAGTTGGAATTTTATGCTTGGTTCTTTTCAGTTTTGTGTTCTCGAATCACAGCTGCGTGTCGAAAATGCTGCGGGAAGTCGGTAGCTTCCCAGTTCTTATTAACAGTATTTAACAGCTTATTTAGAGCAGATAATGTCTGGTCTTATTTATCAAGCAGATATTGTATATATCGTCTGGTCTTATGTATCAAGCAGATATCGTCTGGTCTTATGTATCAAGTAGATATTGTAGATATCGTCTGGTCCTATGTATCAAGTACATATTGTTTGGTCAGCAGTGTCAAGTATATATTGTAGATATTGTTTGGTCTGCAGTATCAAGCAGATATCGTCTGGTCTTATGTATTAAGTAGATATTGTTTGGTCTGCAGTATCAAGCAGATATCGTCTGGTCTTATGTATCAAGTAGATATTGTTTGGCCTGCAGTGTCAAGTAGATCTTGTAGATATTATATTGGTCTGCAGTATCAAGTAGATATTGTTTGGTCTTCAGTGTAAAGTAGATATTGTTTGGTCTGCAGTGTCAAGTAGATATTGTTTGGTCTTCAGTGTCAAGTAGATATTGTTTGGTCTTCAGTGTCAAGTAGATATTGTTTGGTCTGCAGTGTCAAGTAGATATTGTTTGGTCTGCAGTATCAAGTAGATATTGTTTGGTCTGCAGTTTCAAGTAGGTATTGTTTGGTCTGCAGTGTCAAGTAGATTTTGTTTCGTCTGCAGTGTCAAGTAGATATTGTTTGGTCTTATGTGTCAAGTAGATATTGTTTGGTCTGCAGTGTCAAGTAGATATTGTTTGGTCTGCAGTATCAAGTAGATATTGTTTGGTCTGCAGTTTCAAGTAGGTATTGTTTGGTCTGCAGTGTCAAGTAGATTTTGTTTCATGTGCAGTGTCAAGTAGATATTGTTTGGTCTTATGTGTCAAGTAGATATTGTTTGGTCTGCAGTGTCAAGTAGATATTGTTTGGTCTGCAGTATCAAGTAGATATTGTTTGGTCTGCAGTTTCAAGTAGGTATGGTTTGGTCTGCAGTGTCAAGTAGAGTTTGCTTCGTCTGCAGTGTCAAGTAGATATTGTTTGGTCTGCAGTGTCAAGTAGGTATTGTTTGGTCTGCAGTGTCAAGTAGGTATTGTTTGGTCTGCAGTGTCAAGTAGGTATTGATTGGTCTGCAGTATCAAGTAGATATTGTTTGGTCAGCAGTGTCAGGTAGATATTGTTTGGTCTGCAGTGTCAAGTAGATATTGTTTGGTCTGCAGTGTCAAGTAGATATTGTTTGGTCTGCAGTTTCAAGTAGGTATTGTTTGGTCTGCAGTGGCAAGTAGATTTTGTTTGGTCTGCAGTGTCAAGTAGGTATTGTTTGGTCTGCAGTGTCAAGTAGATATCGTTTGGTCTGCTGTGTCAAGTAGATATGGTTTGGTCTGCAGTGTCAAGTAGATATCGTCTGGTCTGCAGTGTCAAGTAGATATCGTCTGGTCTGCAGTGTCAAGTAGATATGGTTTGGTCTGCAGTGTCAAGTAGATATCGTCTGGTCTGCAGTGTCAAGTAGGTATTGTTTGGTCTGCAGTATCAAGTAGATATCGTCTGGTCTGCAGTGTCAAGTAGATATCGTCTGGTCTGCAGTGTCAAGTAGATATCGTCTGGTCTGCAGTGTCAAGTAGATATGGTTTGGTCTGCAGTGTCAAGTAGATATCGTCTGGTCTGCAGTGTCAAGTAGGTATTGTTTGGTCTGCAGTAGCAAGTAGATTTTGTTTGGTCTGCAGTGTCAAGTAGATATTGTTTGGTCTGTATTGTCAAGTAGATATTGATTGGTCTGCAGTGTCAAGTAAGTATTGTTTGGTCTGCAGTGGCAAGTAGATTTTGTTTGGTCTGCAGTGTCAAGTAGGTATTGTTTGGTCTGCAGTGTCAAGTAGATATCGTCTGGTCTGCAGTGTCAAGTAGATATCGTCTGGTCTGCAGTGTCAAGTAGGTATTGTTTGGTCTGCAGTAGCAAGTAGATTTTGTTTGGTCTGCAGTGTCAAGTAGATATTGTTTGGTCTGCAGTGTCAAGTAGATATTGTTTGGTCTGCAGTGGCAAGTAGATATTGATTGGTCTGCAGTGTCAAGTAAGTATTGTTTGGTCTGCAGTGGCAAGTAGATTTTGTTTGGTCTGCAGTGTCAAGTAGGTATTGTTTGGTCTGCAGTGTCAAGTAGATATCGTCTGGTCTGCAGTGTCAAGTAGATATCGTCTGGTCTGCAGTGTCAAGTAGATATCGTCTGGTCTGCTGTGTCAAGTAGATATCGTCTGGTCTGCAGTGTCAAGTAGATATGGTTTGGTCTGCAGTGTCAAGTAGATATCGTCTGGTCTGCAGTGTCAAGTAGATATCGTCTGGTCTGCAGTGTCAAGTAGATATCGTCTGGTTTGCAGTGTCAAGTAGATATCGTCTGGTCTGCAGTGTCAAGTAGATATCGTCTGGTCTGCAGTGTCAAGTAGATATCGTTTGGTCTGCAGTGTCAAGTAGATATCGTCTGGTCTGCAGTGTCAAGTAGGTATTGTTTGGTCTGCAGTAGCAAGTAGATTTTGTTTGGTCTGCAGTGTCAAGTAGATATTGTTTGGTCTGCAGTGTCAAGTAGATATTGATTGGTCTGCAGTGTCAAGTAAGTATTGTTTGGTCTGCAGTGGCAAGTAGATTTTGTTTGGTCTGCAGTGTCAAGTAGGTATTGTTTTAGTCTGCTGTGTCAAGTAGATATCGTCTGGTCTGCAGTGTCAAGTAGATATCGTCTGGTCTGCAGTGTCAAGTAGGTATTGTTTGGTCTGCAGTAGCAAGTAGATTTTGTTTGGTCTGCAGTGTCAAGTAGATATTGTTTGGTCTGCAGTGTCAAGTAGATATTGATTGGTCTGCAGTGTCAAGTAAGTATTGTTTGGTCTGCAGTGGCAAGTAGATTTTGTTTGGTCTGCAGTGTCAAGTAGGTATTGTTTGGTCTGCAGTGTCAAGTAGATATCGTCTGGTCTGCAGTGTCAAGTAGATATCGTCTGGTCTGCAGTGTCAAGTAGATATCGTCTGGTCTGCTGTGTCAAGTAGATATCGTCTGGTCTGCAGTGTCAAGTAGATATGGTTTGGTCTGCAGTGTCAAGTAGATATCGTCTGGTCTGCAGTGTCAAGTAGATATCATCTGGTCTGCAGTGTCAAGTAGATATCGTCTGGTCTGCAGTGTCAAGTAGATATCGTCTGGTCTGCAGTGTCAAGTAGATATCGTTTGGTCTGCTGTGTCAAGTAGATATCGTCTGGTCTGCAGTGTCAAGTAGATATCGTTTGGTCTGCAGTGTTAAGTAGATATCGTCTGGTCTGCAGTGTCAAGTAGATATCGTCTGGTCTGCAGTGTCATGTAGATATCGTCTGGTCTGCAGTGTCAAGTAGATATCGTCTGGTCTGCAGTGTAAAGTAGATATCGTCTGGTCTGCAGTGTCAAGTAGATATCGTCTGGTCTGCAGTGTCAAGTAGATATCGTTTGGTCTGCAGTGTCAAGTAGATATCGTCTGGTCTGCAGTGTCAAGTAGGTATTGTTTGGTCTGCAGTAGCAAGTAGATTTTGTTTGGTCTGCAGTGTCAAGTAGATATTGTTTTGTCTGCAGTGTCAACTAGATATCGTTTGGTCTGCAGTGCCAAGTAGATATTGATTGGTCTGCAGTGTCAAGTAAGTATTGTTTGGTCTGCAGTGGCAAGTAGATTTTGTTTGGTCTGCAGTGTCAAGTAAGTATTGTTTGGTCTGCAGTGTCAAGTAGATATCGTCTGGTCTGCAGTGTCAAGTAGATACCGTCTGGTCTACAGTGTCAAGTAGATATCGTCTGGTTTGCTGTGTCAAGTAGATATCGTCTGGTCTGCAGTGTCAAGTAGATATGGTTTGGTCTGCAGTGTCAAGTAGATATCGTCTGGTCTGCAGTGTCAAGTAGATATCGTCTGGTCTGCAGTGTCAAGTAGATATCGTCTGGTCTGCAGTGTCAAGTAGATATCGTCTGGTCTGCAGTGTCAAGTAGATATCGTTTGGTCTGCAGTGTCAAGTAGATATCGTCTGGTCTGCAGTGTCAAGTAGGTATTGTTTGGTCTGCAGTAGCAAGTAGATTTTGTTTGGTCTGCAGTGTCAAGTAGATATTGTTTGGTCTGCAGTGTCAAGTAGATATTGTTTGGTCTGCAGTGTCAAGTAGATATTGATTGGTTTGCAGTGTCAAGTAAGTATTGTTTGGTCTGCAGTGGCAAGTAGATTTTGTTTGGTCTGCAGTGTCAAGTAGGTATTGTTTGGTCTGCAGTGTCAAGTAGATATCGTCTGGTCTGCAGTGTCAAGTAGATATCGTCTGGTCTGCAGTGTCAAGTAGATATCGTCTGGTCTGCTGTGTCAAGTAGATATCGTCTGGTCTGCAGTGTCAAGTAGATATGGTTTGGTCTGCAGTGTCAAGTAGATATCGTCTGGTCTGCAGTGTCAAGTAGATATCGTCTGGTCTGCAGTGTCAAGTACATATCGTCTGGTCTGCAGTGTCAAGTAGATATCGTCTGGTCTGCAGTGTCAAGTAGATATCGTCTGGTCTGCAGTGTCAAGTAGATATCGTCTGGTCTGCAGTGTCAAGTAGATATCGTCTGATCTGCTGTGTCTAGTAGATATCGTCTGGTCTGCTGTGTCAAGTAGATATCGTCTGGTCTGCAGTGTCAAGTAGATATCGTCTGGTCTGCAGTGTCATGAGCTCGATCTGAGAGTGAAGGTATATTGTAACCTTAAGTATTAGCATATATGAAACATAGATGAACCTTTTTCACAAGGAGGAACTTTTCAGGATAATTCTTTTGTGAGTTCTTCGACAATGGTGCGACCAAAATATTTGATATTTCTGGTACGGTTGTAACCATTTCTTCATACGTCTTTAATTGCTTGATACAGATATTTTTATTTTTGTCAAGGATGACTCATGAGTCTTACAAATTTTATATTGATTTAATACAGTAGCATAAGCACAATCTAGAGACATAGAATCTCGATATTTTCCTCTTTCCAATAGTACAACGAGTTTTACCTCCAGATTTACGGCAATTATTCCTCTTTCCAATAGTACAACGAGTTTTACCTCGTTATTTACAACAATTATTTCTTATTCCAAGAGTACAACGAGTTTTACCTCGTTATTTACAACAATTATTCCTCTTTCCAATAGTACAACGAGTTTTACCTCGTTATTTACAACAATTATTCCTCTTTCCAATAGTACAACGAGTTTTACCTCGTTATTTACAACAATTATTCCTCTTTCCAATAGTACAACGAGTTTTACCTCGTTATTTACAACAATTATTCCTTATTCTATTAGTACAACGAGTTTTACCTCGTTATTTACAACAATTATTCCTTATTCTATTAGTGCAACGAGTTTACCTCCAGATTTACGGCAATTATTCCTCTTTCCAATAGTACAACGAGTTTTACCTCGTTATTTACAACAATTATTCCTTATTCTATTAGTACAACGAGTTTACCTCGTTATTTACAACAATTATTCCTTATTCTATTAGTACAACGAGTTTTACCTCGTTTTTTACAACAATTATTCCTTATTCTATTAGTACAACGAGTTTTACCTCGTTATCTACAACAATTATTTCTTATTCTATTAGTACAACGAGTTTTACCTCGTTATTTACAACAATTATTCCTTATTCTATTAGTACAACTAGTTTTACCTCGTTATTTACAACAATTATTCCTTATTCTATTAGTACAACGAATTTTACCTCCAGATTTACAACAATTATTCCTTATTCTATTAGTACAACGAGTTTACCTCCAGATTTACGGCAATTATTCCTTATTCTATTAGTACAACGAGTTTTACCTCGTTATTTACAACAATTATTCCTTATTCTATTAGTACAACGAGTTTTACCTCGTTATTTACAACAATTATTCCTCTTTCCAATAGTACAACGAGTTTTACCTCGTTATTTACAACAATTATTTCTTATTCTATTAGTACAACGAGTTTACCTCGTTATTTACAACAATTATTCCTCTTTCCAATAGTACAACGAGTTTACCTCGTTATTTACAACAATTATTTCTTATTCTATTAGTACAACGAGTTTACCTCGTTATTTACAACAATTATTTCTTATTCTATTAGTACAACGAGATTACCTCCAGATTTACGGCAATTATTCCTCTTTCTAATAGTACAACGTGTTCTACTTCGATGTTTACGGCAATTATTCAGATAGTCAGTAGTTGGATTAGTACTGAAATGTTAAAAATATTAGTCATGTTCCATCATGACATATATGCATGCATCACCAAACCTTGGCTTATTGACATGTTTAGAAATCGCTTTCTGTTTCTTTTGTATTGCATCCCCTGTAGCATCTTGGAGAATGTTTGTAAACACGAGTATTGGATTCACTACATTGTCAAAGCTATCAGCTGTCATTTTCGACTGACAGACGGATTCAAGTGTCTCCAAATCTGCCTTGTTTCAATTTCCATCTCCGCCAACCCTTCTGATTTGGGAATATTACGTTCTAAAAATACTGGAAAGTGACTAAAGTAGATTAGACAGTGAACCCAATTAGTTTCACTTTACACGATTTTTCTTACTGTTGTAAAACTGACAAAATATAATAGTTAGTGAGAATGGAAAAGAAATATGTAAGGAGAACAGTCACGTGACCTGAGTAAATAATTTATAATATCGTAAGGAAAAATGGTCAATTGAATCTATACATTGATCATGGACACTTAAATACACAAATTAAAAGAAAACATTACAAATTACCAAAAATAAAAACAATAATATGCATACTTTCAATGCAGAATATTTCAGTAAATACGGCACTTTCTCGGTATTCAGGGAAATCAAACCAGATATTGAAATATTGAAATTAACATGTTGAAATACACCTTTTTGCCGTTATCGGTTTTTCAAACTAACATTAGAAATTCTATGAGCTCCTGAAGTCCATTATTCAGCTGTGCATCCAATATTCGAACACTTTTCTGGTATGGCTATGAATAATAATGAGGTTATTGCATGATGCTCGACATTAAAGGAGAATAAATTGAGACTCCGAAAAGCATAAAAAGCATCCAGAATAGACAACCGAAAGTAGAACTGATGAAAATGTCTTTCAAGCATTATTACGAACATATGGTCTTTAAAGAAATAATAGAAAATAGCCAAAACTAACAGGTTTTGTAAAATTCAACAAATAATTTATTTTCGTAAAATACAAAGCGTGAATATAAAAGGATAATACGGTATTGTAAATTAAATCCCAAATTATCCTAGAACTATTACCACAATTCACAATGAATAAAGTTTTGAATAAACTTTAATGGTGTTCTAAATAATTTCCAACGTTAAAGGCGTTGATGTGCCTATATTGGCGTGTCGTATATAATATGCTAATGTACCAATAGCCTGAATTGTAATGATGTGGCAACAGTCTTTTGTTGAGTCACAGTAATATAATCCGAGGCTTCTTTGTTCCCAGTCATTGTATCCTCCCAATAATATTATAGCGCTCTCTGTATTTCCCAAGAAGAAGAATTTTAATTAAACAATTTCACCTCGAAGCAAACACTAAACACAACAAATAACTGCCTGACTATCTTAGGACACGAATTAATAACTTATAGATAAACAAGATAATGTAAAACAAAGACACCTACCAGGAGCCAGAATATAGAAGAAAAGCTCGTTTTCAGAACAATCTTAGCAAATTCTTTATCTAAAAGTATAACAAAGAACATGGTAAATTATATCGTTAACTCAAATATACGTATGTTTATTTATATTAATAATGATCCTAATATTAAACTCACACTCAGAAAGAAAATATGAACTATATATTAGTTCTTTACAGTATTACAAAATCAAAGATTTCAGTCATGTAGACAATGAACTTGATTTTGGACAAGGTTAGCTGCAAGATAAAATTTTACATAACCTCAAAACAAATCATAAGTAAACAAACCTTGCAAACTAAATATACATAGCAACATACAACTGGCATTATTGGAGAAAAAAAAATGCCGTTTGAAACCTTTCCTTTTGGAGATCTTACAAAAAATTCATTTATGGTCGTCAAGTGCAAAGGAAATTGACCCCAACCCATTGGTGAAAATGTTAAAGACGTACTGAATATCTCTTCAATTAGCATGAACAGGCTCTTTAGCAGAGAACAACAGCACAACTTAGATGTCTTGTAGTGCAAGGAGAAATGGACTGATACAACAGACTCAGTGTTAGGAAAAATCATGCTAAGAACAATGCGAATGGACGAGGTTCATACTTATGTTAATTTTTTATATACATGTTTGCTTGATTCATATGACTGAAACGCTTAAAGATGAATCAGACAATCACAAATATTAGATCGATTTTTCAACAGGTTCAAAATACAGACCGAATCAGGCATCCAAGCCATCTGTTGAAGTGTAAGCAGGGATAAAATATTGCAGTTAATTAATATGTAATAGATAATAAGCACTATCAAGTTTAACTATTATTCCAAGTGTCTCGAGGTGTGTCCATTAAAGGTGAAGATTTAAATACAAGAACTATAAACTTACTTTCATAGGTATGCTCGAGCGTTATTTCTCTTGAACAAAAATCAGAACACCTTAAATTAGCATGTGGTGCAAAACAGGCGTAGAAATATATAAGGTTGCACAACATTTATGCACCATCAAAACTGTTTCTCGTATTTGGTGTTGGATGGCTAGCAAATATATTGAGAAGTGGTAAGAAACAGAATTCATTTGAACTTGACGTGAGCCATGAAGATGATAATGTGATGTAGTACCATTTCAGGATAGTACATGGAAAGCTCAATTTATGAAAAAAACTTTCAAACAATCAATTCGGCCAATGCTTAAAGTGAACCAGAAACGTATTCATCATCCAAGTCTGTAAGAGCTGTCAATGGCGCAAAAAGACTCATTGAAAAGACTTAAATGTATGTTTTAATAAGGTTAGTACTGAGCAAGCGTTTAATAGACAATATGCTTTAATGTATCGTTAATCAAATCTTATACACAAATTTTATTGATGAGCTTCGTAAATTAGAAGTACTAGAATGCGTGTATGGCAAGCTTACATTATTTTGAATTAATTTAAGCTTTGATTAGCTTACCAATCATTGTATACATGTCCATTTCATGTAATTTTCAGCAAAACCAGGAAAACAAAGATAAAAACTTTGTGCGAGAAATTGATTTTTTTTGACAATATAAATTTACGTAAATTTTAAAATAAGAGAGATCTAATAATATTGATCAAAATAAATGTTCTCTGTGCTTTATCAAAGAAAGCAGTTATCACTAAAAATCATTAATATGAAAACAGATACAATGCAGATACTGGAACAAAAGGTATAGGAACATTAACATTCGACACGTGCTCATTTTGCGTTAGCTTTAGAAGCATAAATTAACAATGAATTAATTTATAAAACTTTCTTTCACAGCATTTGCCAATAAATCTTTTAGATACAAGATCAGATAAAACGTGTTTGAGCTTTTTCAGACGCGAGCAATGATTGGAAATGGAGACCGCCACATGTCTTTCTCTTGCTATCTGTACAAACTTCAAATTTATCATTAAAATAACATTACTCGGAGCTAACCTTCAACATGTTGAATTACTGGACATTTGAAATTGTGTATTAGTCTTCAGTTCAACAAACCTTCATCATTTGTAGTCTAAGGAAGATAATATAAGATGGCGACCTAACATATGCTTCTGATTGAGCAGTTTAACCGCTTATCACTCAAGTATCAATGGAAACATATAATACTAGAGTTAGATAAATCTATCCTCAAAGTCCAAAGTATAAATGCGTTCGTATATATATTTCTTATTAGATTAGAGAAACTTGTATAATGAATAGTCATTTTTTGAAATAAAATAGAGTAATTAATTTCATTACTTTTTAACAACTGTACAATTAATTTCAGAATAACTGCATCAAACTCAAGGCAATTGTTTTCCACTCCATAGGCATGGTTTCCAGTTTCTGTCACGAAGAGGGGCTTATTTGTGTGCTCTGTAAAATCTGACATTGTGTGGAAGAAGACACGGATACAATGGTTTCGAACTGAAATGTCGTTAAACCTGCGTTAAAAGTCCCAATCACACACACACACACACACACACACACACACATTCATAATGCATATTCAGTCCTACTTAATATCACAAAACTGATTCATATGCTGCAGTCACTCAAGTTCATATCGTCTTAGGATGGCATCTTTAACACGTATCTTTCCATCATCTTTAGTATTTATCTTTATCATTCAAATTCAAACGAGCTTTAAAGACAACTGGAACCATCTACACAATTGGACTATGCTTTGGTATTGCTTTTTTTAAAAAAACTTTTCTTGTATAATTTTGTAATAGTTTGCATGTAATACAGTGGTGGTGGACAAAAGTTTTTTTAAATAACTCTTTGTCCTGTCTTTTGACGCTTGTGGGGAGTTATGCATTCATCGTAAGTTGTCATTGCTATGTATATGCTATTAATAGTGGCAAACAATAACCAGACTAACACCCATCATAGGTGCTATGAATTTGCACTGTATTTTAGCATTAGTATAAACGTTTTGTCTGTCTTTTCTTGTCTTGAATTAAGTTATTTTCTTGGTATTATCTATCTATATTCTGTGTGCGTTTGTGCTCATCAATGCAAAAATTAATCTAAGTGATTTTACAAACTCATAAATATTCATTATCAAGTTAATTAAATCAGACGGGGAATATTTAGGTCCATGGTAGCTGAACAAGAGTTTCTGATGACAGTGAATCCCTCTTCAGCCCTGGCAACTGATTCGAAGGAATCTCTATTGCTCAAAAGTGGAATTAAATGCAGATATACTGTACTGCACTCATTATTAAAGATAACCACTGAGTCGGAAAGTTACCGAGTTGATAGCTCTCTGATGTTTACATCTATTTAGTGTTTCGTTTCAGTATTATAGCATCATCAGCGTAATATTTCGTAAATTCTGCTGATATACTAGAGTCTCCGATTCGGTGGTTTGTGTTGATGTTTGGTCAAGTTTTTCCTGACGAGACATCAAGGCTTCAGAATAACTTAGTATTTATTAACTTGATGTTTACAGTTTTCTACTCTGATTAAAAACAAGCAAAATGCCTTTCCGATTCAACAACAGCAACAAAAATGTTGCACAACTCTAAACAATCCACTTTTGTCATGCCAGATCTGCTCCCGGTAGGGTGTCTCTGCGCGAAAGTCCGTGAATGGCAACATAAATTTCATATAGTTTTCAAGCGTTGGTTCTAACTTACAAAGTAAAGTCGACAAACATGCGAGGGTGTCAGCAAACAATCCACTGCACGCAGTACTTCAATAATATGTTCATTTATTGGGCCACCCATTAGAGTTTGCGACCCTAGCATGAATAAAATAGCTCCCGGGAATGAAACATCATGTAGATAATCAACGACTGGACGTGCAAGCCTGTACAATCAAAATACAAAAGATGTTGAGGCTTCAACGCGAAAATGAATTTATGTTGCCGATATCGGTTTAACGCTGCTTCACCCACATAATTACGCAAATAAAAGCTAGTAAATAGACATACTTTCTTTGGGACCACCAGCGAAACCACAGCCGAATTTATATTCTGTTACTATGACTAAATATCAAAAACGTCTTCCTTTTCCATAGACTCCTAGCATTCATGAGAAGTTCCACCAGACTCTATGGCATCCACCGACTGTCTTTGTAAGAGGCATACCATATGCAGTTCAAAAAGATCCTAACCCAATCTCCATCAGCGCTAGAATCTACGCAAGAAATGGAAATCTTCCACCATGCCCTCGACTTCGAAAGCGTTAACCAAATTTTAACTTTGTTTGGCCGCACTGAGCTGATTACGTTGCGTTTGGGTTAGCTACAGTGGAACGTTTCCAGGTAACTTTGTCAGAGAAAGTTTTAATGAAAGTCCTTTTTGTTTTAATGAGTTCCTTATTTCAGTTAGAATGTTGTCGTTAAAACAACCTTCACTTAGCAATATGATATAATGCTTAACTGTGCTATTCATTTATTTTTTTGCGGCAACCACAAAGGGTTCTCCAAAGGAGCGGACAATGAATCTTACATGGCCAAAGAGGATCACATCAAAATATCTGTGCACAAGGGAAAAACGAACGTGTGCAAGTAGGGCATTATTTCAGGGAATATACAATGTCGCTGAGAGATTTTAACTGCTATTCAAGGACGATTTTAATACTATCCAATACCCCATACGCACTATCCAAAATGCCTTGTTTAGTGTCTTTAAACCCTACACCTACTATCCAACGAAAAGGTTATGAAAATTTGGACGAAATCACACAAACGTTATATACAGTCCCGTAATCATAATTACTATCCATCACAACATCTAAATTCATAAGGCCTTCTGTAGAATCTGAAATCCCATTCGTAATATCCATCAAAAGGAATGATGACAAAAGCGGAGTAAAATCATGCAAGCATAGTATCCGTCATCTTCATTTTGATTAATCTCCAACAATCCACTTTTTGAGTACCTTCCAACACACACTCCTACTATCCGTCACACATTTTCTGATTAAAATAAAAAATCAGCATTTTAAGTTGTATCGAAAACTCCGTACATAGGACATAAAATGTTTTGTGCAGTGTATTAAAAGTTCACATACATTGATTTGATAAAGGGGATGAAATCATTGAAACACATTATCGCACAGTCCCAAATATTAAGTCAGGTGCACACACGCAAAAGAAAACAAATCTGAGTTTGTTACGCAAAAGTGAAAGAATCTTGTCTTTATGTTTACGAAGATCGATTGAAAGAAGGTAAAAGAATATGTATAAAAATGAATTCATCTGCTTAAAACATTCCACGTTTTTGTTTCGAATTCGATATGTTTAATAATGGTAGGAAAGAACCTTCTCCCAGACAAACAGTAATACAAATACCAAAACCATCATACATGAACGCATTTACAACACTGACAACTTATCAGGGTCAGGCTTGACTTCCAATGATCTAAGACACCATGTTTGACATTGATCGACATTACGTTTTGGGCTAAATAATGTTCAATGAACCATCATTCTATATCATTATCATTTATAGCGTACACGCGATCAAAACGCAAGATTTTCTGAAGGAAAGCCAGGACTGTGCTGATGAAGGAAAAGGCAATCAATCTTGTCCCAGCAACATGTAATCTGATCGTTATAATCTCATGTTGTTCAACTGATTATTGAGAATTTCCTCTAATAACGATATCAATGATGACTTCAAGAAGAGGGCATCTAAAATCGTTGGGAATGTAGACGGCTACCCAATGGATTCCTGTACGATGACTGTCGTCTGTGCTAATGACAGAGTATTGAACATCTTCAGGTGTTATATAAAGGAGTTCATCTTTAGGACACCCTTCAGGATTCCAAGCAGCCGTATATGAATCTTTAACCAGATTCTAATCAAGTTCCTAGCAATGCATTACTTTTGCTCTTTAATAAGAAACTCAAACAGTTTAATTAACAATTTTTAAAATATGGTGTGTTGGATAGCAAATATGGGTTGATGGTTGCAAATGTATCGTGTTGGATAGTAGATGAATGGGTATTAGTTTTCGCCCTTTCTGGCACAGAAAGTTAAAATTTCGGCCGTTAATTTAGACAACCTAATTCAAATTCTTATTTTTGCTCTTTGATAAGATACTCAAACACAGTTTAATTAACAACTTTTAAAATATGGTGCTGTGGATACCATATACGAAGTGATGGAAGTAAATATATCGTGTTTGATAGTAGATGAATGGACCATCGGAAAAGCACACAGAAATAGTTAATTTTATCAACAATCAGAACATTGACATCTTTTTCTTGTCAGAAACATGGCTAAAACATCAGGCGACGAATCCATGTGCGCGGATCTAACACCCACCGGTTACTCCATCAAGTCGTTCCCCCGCCACTCCCGCGGAGGTGGAATAGTTATCATCGTAAGTAACTCCATGATCAACCGTCTTAACTACACTTCAACTTTCAATTTCGACCACACATCGTTTGAATTAGTCCAAACTACACTCGCATTCGCACTAGAACAAAGGTCAGTCCATCTTTTCTGCCTCTACCGCCCTCCTCCTCGTAGAAAAACAACAAGCTGACAGAATCTCTTTATTTGGAGCAGTTTCCGTATCTCCTGGAGTATGGAAATTCTATAGGGGCAACCTAATTATTCTGGGTGATTTCAACTTTTACTGTACCTGTCCTGAAAACTCATGCAGATGGAAACTCCTAGATTCCATTCACATATTCAACCTCAGTCAGTTAACAAACCAACCCATAAACATGTTCTCATTTTAGATTGGATTCTTTATAGACCTGATGATAATATTCTTTAATCCTCCATGGTGTCCCACGAACTTTCCTCAGATCACCTCTGCATTATATGCCATCTTGACGTATCAGTCGCTAACTCTCCACCTTTATTCGCTACTAATAGAAACCTCCGTATGATAAACAGAACCAAACTAATGTACGACATCCAAGCAAACCTAACAACTAGCTTACCTACTACAGCAGAACCACTTGATAACTGCCTGCGTTCATTGCTCGACAAACAAGCCCCAGCAACCAAGTACAAAGTAGCAATTCAGAAGTGTTCTCAATGGTATAGCAGTGTTAGGGACCAACTTCCAAACCTGAGACACTTTGGCTTTCCACCATACTCACTATTCATAAGTAGATTTATGATGCCGCTAAGAAGAATGTTAAAACATAGTCCATGCAGCGAAATCGGCCCACTACTACTAAGATCACGGAAGGTTCCAGCTGCAAAGAGCGTTTTGAGATTACTAACAAGCAACTGTAAAGGAACAAATGTACACCTCTTGCAGCTACCTTCTCTCGAGTCGGCCTTCCGGGCCTGTTTGCAACTTTCTTCCGTGTCAAAGTACAAACCATTAGAGATAAACTTGACAACACAATTTTAGTTGACTCGTCTTCACCATACAGTTGTGATACAGAATTTCAGCGACAAACATTAGCAGCACTTGAACCTCTCTCTATGGATTTAGTACGTACAATCGCGATGAAGAGTGCACAAAAGTCATGTGAACTGGATCCGTTTCCGACGTCATTGCTGCTAGAGTGCTTGTATCCAATATTGCCTTCACTAGCTGATGTTATAAACACGTCTATCTCATCTGGAGAATTCTCAACATTTTACAAATATGCAATTGTAAAACCTCTGCTGGAGAAAACGACACTTGACCACAATGATCAAAAGAACTACCGCCCAGTTTCTAATCTCACACTCATGTCAAAAATCTTAGAAAAAGTTGTTGAATTTAAACAGTATTTTTTTAGCAATATCGCCCTCGCCACAGTACTGAAACTGCTCTTCTGAAAGTAGTCAACTACCTTCTCTCTGCTTTGGATAGCGGAAAGACTACAGTCCTCACTCTCCTTGACTTATCTGTAGCATTTGACACTAAAAATCATGATATATTACTTCATCGTCTCCAGCGTGTATTTGGCATTCACAATACGGCCTTACTATGGTTCAAGTCCTACTTAGTCAACAGGATACAAATTGTGTCCGCAAATGGAAAACACTCCAACGCAGTTGATCTATGCTGTGGTGTTCCACAGGGGTCTGTTGTTCGACCTGTTCTCTTCATTCTGTACACTCAGCCACTCTCAAGTATCATAGATCATCATCCAGTGTCTCACCAATTGCATGCTGATGACACCCAAATATACAAATCTAGCCATCCAGCTGAAGTTGAAGCTACCATCCAAGACGTAGAGAGATGCATTTCTGATGTGAAATCATGGATGACATGTAACAAGCTGAAGATGAATGATGATAAAACTGAAGCCATCCTGATTACAACACAAAGTCTTTCTCATTCACATCCTTTACCTCAGATAATAAATATCAGCAACACCAACATTAAATTCAAGCAGTCAGTACGAAACCTCAGTGTCACTCTTGACAGTATTCTCTCATTGTATCAACATGTCATATTTTGAGCTGAGACGCATCAGCTACATTCGCAAGTATCTGTCATTTGATGCCACTATCTGTCAGTATTTGTCAGTTGATTCCTTAGTACTTTCAAGACTGGACTATTGTAATTTAATTCTGTCTGGTTCATCTCAATATCTACTTCATAAACTTCTATAAGTTTAAAACACTGCTGCTCGGATCATCCTTAGAGTACTACGATCAGAAGCCTCTCCGCTGCTCTGTACCATACGCTGGCTATCCATACGATCCGGAATTAAACACAAAATTTGTTCTCTATGCTACGTTTCACTGACGGGCTCCTGTCCAACATACCTATGTGACATGACCCATGTGTATACATCTGCAAGATGTTTACGCTCCTCTTCTGACACTCGCATTCCCAATATTCCCACTATGAAGTTGAAATCATATGGACAACATTCTTTTGCATACCAGGGCCCAGCAACGTGGAACGAATTGCCCACTGCACGTAGACACAAAGATACAATGATCTCATTCAAAACCCATCTATTTCAACTGCAAGAACAATCATAAAGACCTAAAAATGTATCATTTTAACGTATCCTTACCTTAAATATTTTCAGCACGTTTTTCTGTTTCTAATTTTGTGGTGATTGTTTTTATTTTTGTAATCATTTCATTATATATTTTTTATTCTATTTAAGTGTTGTCAAATGTAAAGCGCTTAGAGCTTGTAAAGATTAAACGCTATATAAAGTCATCGTTATTATTATTATTATTATTATTATTATTATTATTATTATTATTATTATTATTATTATTATTATTATTATCATTATCATGTTGTTGCTGTTTTGTTGATTATTACGTGCAGCTGTGGTAACTGATAACTTTAAAATATTTCACTTTTTAATACATGTATTCCATACATTTAGAAGATAATTTTTTCTTCTAAAAATCAAATTTTATAATTTGTCAATTCATTCCTCATCTTCGCCAAATTCCGAATAGTTTGTTTGATCTTTATTTGTAAAAATATCTAAATTGTACAATTTTCAATTTCAAATGCTTTTGACTGTTTGAAAATGCTTTTTAAAAGATGTATTTTTAGGAGAATTACTTTTTCATCTTTGATAGTTCCGTATCAGTTTAGAAACGTTAGTGTTATTTCTCGCCTCGACGATATTTTTATTATTTTCCGGACTTTCTCAGTCTCTGCTAAAATCCTTTGGCGTTTCGGAATTTTAAGACATCTTTTAGTCTTGGACTGTCATATCGATTATTTTCAGTCTCTGCTTAAGTTATTTTGGAATTTTGGTGCTTTTTTAGTCTTGGTTAACTATTAAAAAAATTGTCTACACACCTTTCCACTCTAAAGTCTGCATGAGTTTCGGATTTTTTTAACCTCTAGTTTAAGCTAATTGTTTTTTTTTGTTTTTTTTGTAGTTTGCTTTTTGAACGTCTTCATTTTAGCTGCAGTCCGGTACAATGTTGGAAGTTTAGTGCCAAGTTTAGTCTAGCTCATTCTATATAATGTTACGGAATTTTATCAGTTTTCTTTAGAGTTTGGGACATTTTCGAACTTTTAATATTAGTTGAAATCTAAGCCATTTTAATCTAATGTACAATGAATGTTTTTTTTTCAGTCTCTGCTAAAGCCAGGGACATTTTCGTAATATTAGTAGTACTTTAGGTTACATCAGGTTTAGTTTTATTATGTGTGTGGGTTTTTTTTTTTTTTGCTGAATAAAGCTATTTATAGCATCAATACAATGAGTGCAAATTTACCAACATAATTTAAGATATCCGCAATGCTTACATATATACATCTTGGATATATATATATATATATATATATATATATATATATATATATATATATATATATATATATATATATATATATATATATATATATATATATATATCACCTTTCCAGCAGGTACATAAGCACAACGTGTTAGATACTCTGTGTATCATATGAGGTCATCCACTTTTAACAACGTGATAATGTTGACCCATTTTGAGGTCAACTGCTTCTAATATTACACGTGCGACCGGTTTAGGAATCACTGTTCTAATTCAGTTCCCGTAGTAAACTTATGTAAACACCATGATATAAAAAATGAAATAACTAATATTTTGAGTGCTCATGACCAAACCTATATTTATCAGTATAAATGAAACCTGAAAGTCAGCTTCTGCGCAGAGGAAAGGATATGAGCTGCGGCATTTTCTAGACTTGCATATGTTTGAAATATGTGCTTTCAATTCCCCACCAAAGAGTCAGGTGCTACTTTTAGTAATAAGCGTTCCAAACTCAAGACTATTAAAGGACTGAAATTCCGTTAATAAAAGAATGTTTCTATTTTATTGACTTTCAACTAGAATAAGGTCTCAAAATATTCTTTTTACTAAAACAAAAATTACATTATTAACCAATCTTGGTTAACTAAACCCGTATATACTCTATTTAATGTTCACCCATTTCTAGGTTGGTTCCCATTTTTCAACACAATTAGTACCTTGTGTCTTTTAAGGCTCGCTAATACACATCGCCAAAAACCGATACTGTCGCACAATATACTTTGCCACCGCAACCACCAGCGTAGGGCATGGTTGACAACAATTCGGATCTGTATATGTATGATGCAGAAAAGTTGTATGGCAGACAAACCTATTGGCACCGACATTTGGTCCTTTGATGCGTTTATGATATCAAACTGGATTTAGTTTGTCGAAGACACTGCTTGCACATGTCACGCAGGAGACGTTTTGGCTCGTTTGGAATTTTCGACATTTTATTGGCAGATTTATCGATTATGTTTTGGGTCCCAGTCCCATGGATTCCATCAAAGGCAATCCTGCGCATTTGTCCTCCAGTTTACAAATTTCACAAAGGCTTTCTTGCTGGCGATGTTGAAAAGCGAATGTTCCTTACGGTACTCTCTGTTGTCAAACGCGTTCACATGCGATGTCTCGCACATGATCACGTAGTCGTCATCAGTGTACATCATCTAGACGTTTTTACGGTAACGAGATGGAATATTACCGTAGCAGAACTCGTACATTAGCAGAATATACTGGTCAGGTACTGACTATATAGGCTTTGTTATCTTTAGCTATGTTTTGTTTCGTTTGTGCATGGCAACGAGGACACCATCAATATTTTACTTGACTCGAATGCTGGGTCGGCGCTGAGACTACCATTTTCACTGTACCTGACAAGGTCGACACGGATTCGTTTATCTAAACTTTTCCATCATTTTCAAACAATAAATTATTAATACGTTTAATCAAGTCTTTCTGAAATTCGTTTGACACGGATTTTCTTAGATCTACGCGCACTGACTAAGCCGTAGCCCCAAGTGCACTCGAAGAAACACACATCTCAATCATAAATATAACTGCTTAAATACAAACCATAAAGACAACTAGGAATGGCACATACACAACTACACGATCTAACTTGGACAACCAGATGTTGGTCAATGTAAGTGAGCAGTTCCAACTCAATGCAGGGTTTTGACTCCTGTATATCCCTTGCCAGGAAATAGTGCTCGTCTGTTGTTTGCATCATGGGAAGCTCACTTCAACGCTTCAAGGCTGTGACGAGTTGGTTCCGGCTGGAATTGAGGAAACGTAGCGAGTCAATAAACTGCAGCTTACTCATTAGGAAAATTTTTAGATGTTGTTGGAAATGACACCTAATGGTGTATTCAACAAGGTTGAATTTCATAACGATTTTTGAGTTGTTTTGTAAAAATAGTATCCACCAAGCAAGTATTGAGTTCTGAATACATGCAGGCAACATCGGCAACGAAATGCTTTCTTCTTGTGCTTGATATGTCATCAAATTAATCGGGAACGACTTTTATCCACAATTAATGGTTCCCCGCATCTATGAAATCCATGTTGCTCATAAAGAGTGATCAATTTAAGTCCACATGCGGGTGGAAGCTTCGCTTGTCGCAGAGGATACGTGTTTAACATAAAACAACTTTCCCCAACCAAACCCATTAATGGGGTGGAGATTCCAAATTCTTCTTGGATATGGTAGCAGAAGCATATACAGGAAATTCTGTTACAAAACTTGAGTTAACACATCTACTGTTGGTGTGTTCGAGGTTGAACCGTATCATTGAGGTGTTGCGTCGACAAACCCTGTTGTCGTTGTTTTTCACATTTATCACTACCCGCGGATGAACATATTTGAGTGTTGGAATATAAATCGTCCCACGGAATAGTTTTTAAAAGGAAATATGAATATGTACTTCTGTACCTCTGAAAAATGTGCGTCCGGAACTATCTCTGGTGTAAGCATCCAACACTGCAATGATTTGTCCAAAACCTTTGTTGATTTAATAATTTCCTCTGTTTCTTCGCAGTTCAAGATTACAAGATAACCGCTGAGAAAATGCCCGGGTGAGATTGTGACCAAGGTTTTGGGAACCTAGTTGTTGCGACGCAAAGCGGCATAGTAAAACGCAATAATAGCAATGTTAATCTTAAACTCAGTCTTGGACGTGAGTGCCATTACAGATGCGTAATGCAACATTGATAAGATTAGCGGACACATGCTATTGTGCACGGTTTCTACGTGCATAGAATAATTGTGTGATAATCTTCGAGTGCAACTTGAACTCGAAAACTTTATCTCTCTGATGTACATTCGCGACACCTTCAGAGGCGATAGTGGCTGCGCTGC
The DNA here is from genome assembly GCA_016746295.1 of Potamilus streckersoni. NCBI lineage: Eukaryota > Metazoa > Mollusca > Bivalvia > Unionida > Unionidae > Potamilus > Potamilus streckersoni. The sequence continues at coordinate 3,074,665 of JAEAOA010002045.1, read as the reverse complement.
AGAACAGTTTTGTCTGAATCACGTTTAGCTTTTAACTACTTTTAAATAAGCAACAGCGCTCTGCATCCTCTGGAGGAATTTGCCTGGCATTCAGCTGGGTTTCCTCCACGAGTCCTAATATTGTAAGTAAATCTATAACACCTCTTGATGGTCCTATTCCACGATTTTGTGGGAATTGCGTGAGCTTTCTTGCGGCAAGCATATTTCTAATAATGTTGTTTGAAATAATTTCTTATTAGACAATGAAGCTTTTGTAAAATAATTTTTATTTTCCGGATCTGAGACCGAAATCGTTTCGTCCCTAAATATTATTTTATTGACTTCTATGTCTTTATTGATGACGTTAAAGTTACTTTTTCCACGACAGCGTCGACGACAGAGATCAACATGGTCTGCATAGCTGAGTAAGCCCTTTAGCTCCAGTTTCGCATATGAAGCATGGGCTAACACGTAATGATTGGTATATTCTACCGTAAAGGTAGCGCGCTCGAAAGGCTACGCCCTTGTATCGTTTACGATTTTTCAGTTTACCAAATCATTACCTGCTGACTAATATTAAGCCCTATATCAGCTTGTAAATAACTACAAATAAATGACGGTCGATCTTTTTAATAAATCCACAAGATATATTTAAGCTGAACAGCGATTTGAAATTTTTCCGTCATCAAAAATTAGATATGATCGGTGCTTTTGGAATTCGATGTCATATCTGTAATCATTCTCCGCATTTCAAAGATTTAATCAGTCTGAATCCAACCATTGGTTTCAAATTGGTGTTTTCTTGGCCCTCCACTACATATATTATCCGATCTCACTTCAAAATTAATATAAATGTTCCTCTCGTAGACAGAACAGCAGGTGCATATTGGGATTTTCATTCTCTAGTGCATTTTTCCATGTCAATCTTGACAAAACAGCTTGATTATTTTCGTCCTAAAAAGGGCTACATGGCATTCAACCGCTTAGATAAAAATCCTTCTCAGGTATGTAATATACCTTTGAACGTCAGCTTAGTTTAGGAAGAGGTAAATATCAAACGCCTGTTATGTACAAACTCAGTTGGAACAATTCATTGTAGTTAATATTCTCAAAAGGTTTAAATGTTGACCGACAAATCGTAACGACACACTTACAAAGCAGATTGCCAGTATTTCCATGTAATCGAGCTCTTCATCAGGGGAAGAAATAACTTTGAAAAAGCAAGACAAACATTTGCTTCAATGGCAGGTAAAATCTGAAGAAAAAAATATTAAAAATCAAAAGGACATAAGCTGGATGAAATACGGTATCAAATTATACAAATTAAATGTATATTCTGATCTGACGCCAGAAGATAAAACGTTCGTCCTTGTTTAAAAGTCAACAGTTTGGTTAACTTATTGGATACCACAGATCTTGTATATCAGAAACGATATTAAATTATTTAGCTCGACATGCTCATTTATGAGTAATCGTAAAGAAAACTCCTGTAATCAAACGATTTAACCTCTATGACATGCTTGCAGTTTACGAAGTGATTGTCTTGGCAGTTGTGTGTGTCTGTATCTGTAATTCTGACCAAAGGAACCTCGGCATATACCACATGGTCTAGCATGACTTTCCGTCATTTCAAGGTACAATATGTGTTGAAAGTTTGTGAATTTGAGGTTATATGCTCTTGGCTTCATATTTCAATAGAGCATAATGAGGGATCTAGTTTTGTTGATGGCTTCGTCAATGTATTTCATTCCATATCCACTACTTTTGAGTTTCTTTCCAACGGAAGCCGGGTTTGACTAGACGCATTTGATTCGAACGCAAAGGTCATAATGAAGATTTTTGTATTACATGCTTCGAGTGGCAGATGATCATTGATTCATCTTTATAGTGTTTTATTAAAGTAGTTGCTAGTATCTTATATGTATGAGGTAGATGTTCTATCGAATATGACAGTTAACAATTCCGATTTTATTTTCATTGGGATGATCATTTCCAGAATTTATCAGGTTTTTCTATCTTTAAACATTTTAAGGATTAAGTGAAATTTCTCTGATTTAGGGTCAACTTTTGGAATGTATGATAGAACTTAAGAGTTCCAAAAAAGACCATTTAACATTGCCTATTAACAGAAATAATATATAAGTTCCAAACAGTGCCGGATTTAGACAAAGCGAGGCCCTAAGCTATGGAAAGCTATATAGGCCATATTTGGTATAAAAATAAATTTGAGAGGCCCCATCAGACTGAGTTCAGACTTTGAGGCCCTAAACTGTAGCTTGTTAAGCTTATGCCTAAATCCGGTACTGGTTCCAAAGAGACTGTTTGGCAGATTAACAGAAAACGATGAATATATCAGGCGGCATATGCGAGTGAATTTTAAAATTGCTTCCTATTAATGGCTCTCTGTATAAATATGCTAAATTCCTGGTGGGTTTCGAGATGTAGAATAGACCGCATGCGGTCTCCTCAGTGTCACAAGGGATGTACAATAGACCCTAGGCGCGCTCGTGAATGTCGCAAGTGATGTAGAATTGACCAGAAGCATTTTCTTGAATATCACAAGAGGTGTGGAATAGACTCGAAGCTCTCTCCAGAATGTAACAAGAGATGTACAATACGACCGAATCGCTCTCCTGAATATCACAAAAGATGTAAAATAGACCCGAAATTCTCTCCCGAATGACACAAGTAGTGTAGAATATATCCGAAGCTCCCTCTCTCCTGAATATCACAAGAAATGTAGAATAAACCAGGAGCGCTCTCCTAAATGTCACAAGAGGTGTGGAAACTATCTCTCTCCTGAATGTCACAATGTAGAATAGACCCTAATCATTCTCCTGTATGTCACCAAAAAATGCACAATGGATACCAAGAGCTCTCCTGAATGACACAAGAGGTGTACAATCGACCCGAAGCTCCCTCCTGAATGACACAAGAGGTGTACAATCGACCCGAAGCTCCCTCCTGAATGACACAAGAGGTGTACAATCGAACCGAAGCTCCCTCCTGAATGACACAAGAGGTGTACAATCGACCCGAAGTTCCCTCCTGAATGACACAAGAGGTGTACAATCGACTCGAAGCTCTCTCCTGAATGGCACAAGAGGTGTACAATCGACCCGAAGCTCTCTTTTGAATGACACAAGAGTTATAGAATAGACCCGAAGCTCTCTCCTGAATGACACGTTAAGTGTAGAATAGACCCGAAGCTCTCTCCTGAATGACACGTTAAGTGTAGAATAGACCCGAAGCTCTCCCCTTAATCTCACATGAGGTGGAGAATAGACTCGAAGCGCTCTACAGAACGTCATAATAGGTGTAAAATAGACCTGAAGCTCTCTCTCTCTCTCTCTTGAATGGCAAAAGGAATAGGAATCCAGAATGACTGTGCAGATAGATGAGAATTAATTATTATCAAGCAAGTGTGTCTGCTACACACGAGTGCATATAACACCGACTCAGTGGTATCACTTTTTTGGTGATGCGTGCTTAGTCGTGATGGAACTGATGTATGCAGGCAAGGCGATGGGTAGTCGAATTATCTAAGAAAACTTGGCTTTGACTCGATATATGTATAGCACATACATTGGGATATGGCCATCAGAAAAAAAGCTTGCGTTGCCATCAGGTGGCGATGCGTGAAGAGGTTCATTGTCAGTCTATTGCAAGAACACAGTCTTCCTACTGGGCCTAAAATACACTGTATTATTAGCATGATGTATCGTCGATACACGGAAATAACAATTCTTATTATAATTGCAATGTTTGCTTCGAATTTTGTAATCAAAAGATTTTGTTTTTGTTAAGTAAGTAAAGAGTCTAATGGTTTGATATGGTGGATATGTTTTCGTTTGCTGTTGTATGCATCATGCAATGTTCAAACAAATGCTTCGTTTAAAGCTGAGTAAGTTTTTACTTTGTAGAACGTTTCAAAAGAGCCATTTTCAAGATCAAGATTAATATCTAGAATGAAAATCAAACATAGAAAGTTACTGTTAAATAACACGGTGTTACAACTCGTACTATTTTAATTATTCTTTATCATTCAGTTCAATGCTGTATTCAAGAGCTTCATAAATTGTCTGAAAAATGAGTCGTATTTTCCACTTTGAGACATTTGAAAAAAAATGGCATCATTACGCATGAATATTTTAGACACGAATCCAAAACGTTTTTAATCTCAGTTATTTTTTAATCACACACCTGCTTCTTGATCTTTTACGTTAAGTGTTCAATCAATATGAGATAAAAAAGTATATCATACTTTTTCCATGGCTGGAAAAACAGTTTTAAAGTGCAAATTACAAAAACGCTCTTATTTATACCTGTTCTCGGTTCATCATCAAACTAATCTAAAAGTTTATTTTTTTTTTGGTAAACTAATGAAGTGTTCAAGATATATAAGATAATCTCTCAGTTCAAGACTGACAAATAATTAAAATAGTCTTCAAATCGTACTACTTTGTAGCACTTAACTAGCACTAATTGTGCCATTCGTGTATTGGGTATGGACAAGCGGCAACTGTGCCAGTTGTGAATTAGGTATTCAGGCTAGCGATAACTGTGCCATTCGTGTATTGGGCGTGCAGCATAGTGACAACTGTGCCAGTCGTGTACTGGGTGTGCAGCAAAGTGACAACTGTGCCAGTTGTGTATTAGGTGTGCAGGCTAGCGATAACTTTGTTT